>JAECUM010001206.1:0-90465 GCA_016617855.1 Megalonaias nervosa
TTTTTGAGATTTAGACTGTACATACCTTTAAATGACAGTTATTCTGGGGTTTTTTGACGGCTTGTCTTTCAGTATTCTTTGCAAGATTATTATATAACTGTCACAAGAAATGCACCGAAAAAAGCAGTGATAAAGTATTTTTAAAATTCAAGTTATACAGATCCTGTAGGTGCTTGGTAATGACTGTTTCAGCTTTAGGTGCCATTTTTAGAATTATATTACATATACCTTTAACTGGTGATTATTCAGTTTATTTTGTTCCTTGTCAATCAATATTGGAAATTCATATAAATGTACCAACAAAATCAATATTTAAGTAAATCAGCTTTTTTAGACAAGACAAGTTAAGAGCTGAGATTCAGCATAGACTGAATACAAAGTTGCATGTTATGATGTCGAAGTGAAAGTGCAGTGTATTGGAAAAAACTTTGAACTTCCCCAACACTGCTGATTAGAAGCTACATATGCTTTTCTTGACCAACTTGGCACCAGTCAGCCATTATATTAGTCCTTAGAGATCAATAATATGGAAGTTTTTTGGTGACAATTATGGTGCAAATTACAGTTTACAACCAGGAATGAAGAGACTTTGTAAAATTATACTTAAGATTTAAATTATAACAACAATTAATATTTTATTAAGATCAGTAAAGGTGCCTACATTGCTACAGTGATGTATACTTTTAACAAGGACAATTAAAATGTGTGATCCAGTATAAACCATGCCATACAGCATGTGATCACAATGAAAGCGCTTTGCATTTTTTAAAAATAATGTGTACTGCCCCCAGCAGTGGCAATGATTAGATCAGATGTCTGCTTTTTTCTGACCCAGTTAGGTGCTTTACTGCCATGATAAATCTCCACAGCAATTGATAATTTTCATATAGAAGTTTTGTGATGACAACTATGATGCAGATCACTCAAAAATCAGTAATGAAAAGACCTTGGTAAAGCTACATTAGTGTTACATTTAAGAATAATTGCAATTTTAACCCAGTAAATGTGCCTATATAGACTACACTGATGTATACTGCAAAGAAGAAAAGTATGCTATAGGCATAAAATATTTGTACCAATATGTAGATAACATGTCCTTAGCTTGTGTGGCAACAGGTCAAGTAGTACCACAGTGGTATTTGATTTGTAGCAAAGATTTGTATGTGTATGATATCAGTTACATGGTTTTGTATAACATCATCAACATTCTTTTCTAAGCTTACATATGTGTATCTTACACTTGTATTATTTTGTATACAATTCAGTATACAATTTTGTATTAAATGTAATGCACTTTGCAGAAAGTTGAGTTTAGGTGCAACATTATATCCCATCCTTTCATCCTATATTAAATAGGCAATATAATTTGCAGAATGTTTATAGATTTCTGCCATGCATTTTTCATCTGTGTTAACTCATTCAGCCCCAATCCTGCCTGTAGGCATGATGAGGCTGTACCCTACTTCTAAACTCTGTAGCGTCAAGGTAATTTAAAATACATCAAAATGGGTGGTATTACAAAAAGGTAGATAGATGTAGCTCTACAATGATACCAAATAATCTGGACTTTCTACTTGCATTACAAAATGCTGAGGGAAAAACATTGTTTTTGAGACCTGATTTTTTTACACCAAAAATTCCCCCATGGTCAGAATCAGATTTTGTGTCAGGATTTTAGACTTTATGACCTGTGATCTAAGGCAGACTAGTCTGAACTGCACACAGACAGGTGAACCTTTGCAAAAAGTAGGATAAGTTGGCAATTGGGAGTAAGAATTGGCAGGACTCCTGCAGTCATGAAAATCCAGGAAAAGTTTGTAAATTACAAAAAGCATTTCAGGGACCTTGAAAAGTTTTGCAACTTTCATAAGTCATTCAGAGTTTTGGAAAAGTTGTGGAATTTGGTTACTCTGTATTATCCAGTCACATTTTGTATGCCAACGCAAAAGTTTCACCAACCTACCTAACTTCGACAATGGATTTGTTCGAGTAGGATCCTCTAAAACTTCATAGTTTGACTACATCCAGGGATCTTACCACCATTCAAAATCATTGTACTCATGGCACTCAAAAGAGAATGACCTATCCGAGAGGATGAAGTATGCCCAAAGCCAGCTGTAAAATATGATTTTGAGTTAAATTTATGTGTTGGGTAAGTATTAGAGGTTATAAATTTACATAGAAGCTATCCTGAAATTGGTATAAAGGTCTTTTAATAATTTTGGAAAAGTCATGGAATTACATTTTTGAAAGATTGCAGGAACCCTGAATTGGCCAGGACATGAAAATGATGGGTCCAATAGGCAAAAAAAAAAGAAAAAAAGAACCCAACGTTTACGCTTCTGCACATGTGCAAACCAAATAGCCAATGAAAAATGATGTTTCTAGCACAACTAGGCATCAGTCTAATCAAAAAGCTCTTGGAAGCAGATGTAGTTGGATGTATTCAGAATTAACCTCCAAAAATGCGTTTCCTACCCCCATTTCAGGCAAAAATGACAAAAATCTCTGGGGCCAAATGAGTTAAGAATATGCCCTAGTACATAAACTTTAGAGTTTTTTGATTTCACCAACCATAGAATTTTATATTGAAATACATGTAGTGTAATAGATGGCTGGACTGACAATGCTAATACTGATATTCCTTCCTTATTTGTTGCAGTACATCTAACTGTAATGAGTATTGAACAAATACAAGTTTTAACAATGCTCATTTACTTTATGTCATCAAATCTTCTTTTCCTCGAATCTCATCTTTAAAGCTTCATTTACTTAGGAATACAAGTTTTCTGTAAATGACCATTCTTTTTGTCAAGATGTAAATGTCCTTTCTTTGAAATGGCTGACATTTGCTGTACAAAGAAGCAAAAGGCTTATAATCTTTCATCAGTGTGAAGTGAAACAGATCTACAGGAAATGATCAGAACTTTGGTATCATGTGTATCAGAATCAGAATACTGATTATCATAGATTATACAATGCTGCAATATTTTGGTCATTTTTTAATATATAATACTAGAGACTAGAGATTTTTGTAAATGCACATGAAGATGTTTAAAAGATAACAAATCCTATCTTTAAACTTGGGTTATGTTAGTTGAATAGCAAATTCTTACAACTTGTCTTAGGTATTCTCAACAAATCAAATATTTAATCTTAATAACTTTATATTATCTTTGTGTAGCTGAATTTGACTTAAAATGGAGAGAGATAGAAGGAAAGTACATGGAAAGCAGCAGCAGCTTTGTGTTTAACTTAACAAGCATATATATATATATATATATATATATATATAAATGGATTTTATGGTCTTGCACAAAAGTATGTACTAAATATCATATGAATTAAAATGCTTGATGTAAATATCAATACAAGGTACATATTTCACTACAAGACCTGTAGCCTTGCACATACATGCCAAGTTTTCTGGAAACAAATCAGGGAGATTTGTGTTCAAAATCAGGAAGATTGGGTCCAAATCAGGGAGATTAGTGTAACGACTATTTTTCTCATAAGTTTAAGCGCGAAAGTGCAGATCGTACCACAACTAAGTAAAATAACTATAATGAATAAAAGTTACTGAACTTTATTAATTTTGTTATATGTTATTTTATTAATCTCACAAAAAATAATTTAAGAATCTTCACAAGAATCACTGTGGTTCAAAAAATAATGACAACTGGAACCTCAAACACTCAAACAAACTTAGTTCTTTTTTCAACATGTGTTGGCTGTCACTCTGTGACTCTCACTGTCAAACACCCTTACAAGAATTGCTACACACTTTTCATCACCTCTGTCATTAGACTCATCCATCATCACTGAGAAAAGGTTTTCCTTACATAGAAAAAGTTACTTGATTGTCATACATTGGACCCTGTGCATTGTTAACAATGTTTGTTACCTTAGTTCTTTTGCAGTGAAATTTCCGAGTAATTTGCGAGTCAGGAAAACATAACCTTACACAGCACACTAAAATGATCAGCAACCAAGAATGGTAAATTATGCTCCGCCACAAAGTTAGCAAACAGAACCTCTGCTTTAGTGACACTGTCTACTGATGTTGGTGCAAACATTTGCGTTACTTTAGGCACATTATGACGATTTCTTGTTTGCAATGTGCTGCATACTTTTCAAGTGCCTTGTAAAATCATTTTTTCCCCCCACTAGAAATGTTCAAATGTGTGTTGCAAGCTGTGCAGTATGCAAAACTTTCTCCCTTTTCACTATGCTTCACACATTTATATTCGCCTATCCAAGCACTGTTGAACTTGCAACATATTTCTTTTTTTTCGAAGGCATATTTTCCATCGAATCCATTAGCAGACGTTTCGACATGGCACCAGAAATTGTGAAGTAGTTGTAGGAATATGCATAAATTTTTATGTGTTTGGTGATTCGCTTCCGGCGGAGTGCACTATGTACTGTACAACAGCAAAGGCTGATGATATTCTGATTGCGATGTGTCTCCTTCCACTGTCATATTGCTCCATGTGAACAAAAGAAGTTCAGAATATAATTCTCAATGGGGACGAATTACATCCGAAGTTTATTTCTCGAATTGATGGAAAAGGCAGAGAACATTCCGATTGTAATAACTTGATTGATGGATTACGGTAGTCGTGAACAGTGTATTGAATGTTGTTTTAGCTGGAAATACCTGTGCTTTGGCCTTTTTTTTAATTTCCAGGAGATCTTGTCAGCAAATCGGTAGATCAAAATATGCGGTCGAAAATCAAAAGACTCCCGGACAATTCGGTATACTTGGCATGTATGCTTGCAGGCTAAGGATCTCTCCTGGAGTCTTGTGGGCTGATCTTGTACTGGACCTGCCTGTTGACAGATATTATTGTTCAAATATACTATACATGTGAATTGCTCATACATTGCTATCAATTCGAAATAAAATTCCCACAAAGATTCTAATAAAAGAAATTGTAGGAAGCTACATCTTAAAGTAAGATCATCTTGATCTTTCATTTAATTATGAATCAACAGATTTCCAAACATTTTGATTGATGGTACATGATGAAAGTTTTAGGAGCCTCTGATGAAAATATGAGATCAAGGCAATCAAATTTATTTCTTATTACAGGAAAAGGAACCTATAAGTGGAAGGAGAATGATGCAATTTATGATGGAGACTGGAAGAGTGGAAAAAGAAATGGTTTTGGCACATACAGCTTACCTGATGGCAAGGGAGGATTCAAAAAGGAATATTCAGGGGGTTGGAAGAATGATATGAGACATGTATGAAACTTGTTTCAACTTGAATTATGTTTAAACTAAAAATGTTGTCAAAGACAGTATGAATTTTATTATTCACCCAGTGTCTGAAAGTAAGAACTTAATTTTCCATTCTTGTTTGTATTTTGGTGTCCACTAATTTTTTCACTGATTGCCAGGAATTTTTAAATGGTTTCCACTAAAACATCTTTTGGAGCTCCCCCACGCTTATCTTCATCAGAAATTAATGAAGCTGGCCATCAAAGAAGTGCATGCTGAAAACTTATTTACATGTAACATTTAAAAACATAGCAATTCCTAAACAGCTAGTAGTACAGATTTTAAATGTCACAATATGATGTGCAAAATGTATATTGATATTAAAATTGCAACAATTTGCAATTTTTTAAAACAAATTATCCATGAAAAATGATGAAATTGACTTCTCAAGTTAGCATATCATAAAAGTATGCAAAGTTAACAGCTATATTAAAATATGTGGTCATAACAATATTGTTTGATGTACATATGCTCATATCAGTATGGACATCATTGCAAAAATGCATTTTAGTTACCATTGGTCTATGCACCATATGCTTATCTAATTTTCGCCTAGCTAAGGGTATCATTGCCAATACATTCTTAAGTTACAGTCAGTATCAGATATCATTCACATAATCATGTATTATACTGACCATCACATCTTAAATTAAATGACTATTGGAGGAAAATACAGCAGGGATATTTAATAAGTTCTGAATGTTAGTGTGCTGTACAACAAAGTTATTTATTAGTAAACATTACATAAAGTTTTGATGGCATGATTCAGCCAAAGATCACTTGAAGCTTTAAATCAGAGCTGTATGGAGGCTGTGTCAAAGTTTGGATGCCATGTTTCTTCAGGAAGTCTATCACACTGACACATTCATGCATTGGTACATCATGATGGAAGTTACTGTTTTTTTTTCAGGGTTATGGAACTCGGTTTTATAAGCCAACAGAGTACTATGAAGGAGAGTGGTATGCAGATAAGCGAAGTGGCTGGGGCAGAATGTATTATGAAGATGGCACTATCTATGAGGGCGAGTGGTATGATGACCAGAGAAATGGGCAGGGAATGCTTCGATTGAGTAATAACTACAGCTTCATTTCTCATCTGTCCTAGGAATATCTTCGAAAATGCCAGCACTTTTCATGATAGCAGGGCATGCTTCATCTTTTAACGTCCTTATTTTTGATTTTCTTCGTAACCTTAAAGCAAATATGCTCTTGAATTTGTGGCATTGTCTTTCACAACATTCTTGCATTTGTAATGTATAAAAGATGACTTGGACTGGGGAATGTTTATAGTATTTTCTTGAAAAAACTGAGCACAGCTACTACGGTATTTTAAATACTTTTTGTGGTTTCTCCAGGATTTTCACACAAAAGGGGTATTCATAAGGGGGGGAGTATTTTAAATTTATGAGTTTGATGGATTGCAACTTTATACAAGAAAAGTTACCTGTGAATAGATGCTTTACAGTATTTTACAACAAATACATGTGTGTTTGATAAATAACCTTAATGAATAAAGATAAAACAGAAGTTATCTTTATTATCTGCACATTAGCAGTGATCATGTGATAAGATGTTGACTCAGCCTTGTACGCATTAGAATGGTGTGTTAATGGAGGAGACATTACCACCAAATACTGAGAATTACATGTCCACTAGTGAACAAACCATGTGAACCATAGTTAGTAAAATGTTTTTAATAATGAGATAATCGGTCGAAGTGTCTCATTCCACAAATGCCAAATATTAGTTGATCAAGAAATAAAGTGCTTACATGATTAGATTTACCCTATTTTCAGCATGTTTTAGGACACTGTTTTTGGATATCTTGAAATAATGTTTAAATGTCTTGTCATTTTCAGACATTGTATGACTATAATTTCTTCTTGAACTTTTGCTTTCAGACACAATTTTGGGTTGCTGTTTTGTTTTCAAGTAGAATCTCAGTGTTTGTCAGTAATTAAACAGAGACAAAGTTCACTTCATTTAGTCAGCAATAAATATTTCACGTGATTTTGAATATCCATGAAATAAAATAATTGCATATCCTTTGTGTTGATTGTCATGGAAAATGTTCAGATATTTCATGTAAATTCCCAGTCATATGGGGTCTATTGCAGGACATATGATTGCAGATTCATGTGAAGTTCTAAACAAAATAGAGTCGAAAAATCAACCAAATGCATGAAAATATATATTTTAAGCCCAGCCTTTATTGTTTTGTTAAATCCTTTATTTAAGTTCTTATTAAAAAATCCCCCAATTTGTATATGACAGTGAATGCACATTGATGATGGGAAGTTATCATTTGATGTGCTATATCATGTACAATTTTCCTGTTCCAAAACTTATTATTTTTTATACATAATGGCAAGTAAAAAAGCTCTATACCATATTTTCATCATTTCCATGCCACAAATTTTTTAAATTTTTAAGCAAAAGACCAGAATATTACTCGTTACTGATTTGATACTTGATTAAACTTGGTACTCAAGAGGTAGACATTATAGTTCCATAAGCTCGTGTAAAAACTTTCAAAATGATTGCAGTGATATGTTGCAGAGCAAAATACTGCTAAAGTTTAAAGTGTTAAGGCAGTTACCACCAAAAGTGCCGTAGGTTTTGTATGTCTATAGTTGCTGCAAATTACAAGTCCTACAGGCTTATTCTAGGATATGTGATTGCAGGATTCATGATAATTTCCAAAACAATTTCACTGAAAAATCAGCTGAATGTGTAAAAATCACACATTGTATTTTCCATATACTAACATTGTTTGTTGTTTTTTTTCTCTAGCTTGATTCAGTTAACAAAAAAGTTAATGTTTGTCAGTGTAGACTTTGTTATACACGAATCCACTTTAAGCAAGTATGACAGTCATAGTTTTGATCAAAGAAAACAAAAATGGCATTATCTCTGTTTTGCTTAGAAACCATGATCCCCTACTTTATCTTATTTAACTATGCATCAGAGAGTCAGTATGAATTAGAAAATTCAAAGCACTCTGGAAAAAACAAACCCATTATCCTTGCAGTAAGTATAAGGATGATTAAGCATAGTTATTGTTCTACAGCTAATTAACCTCTTTGCATTTTAAAAAAAAAAAAAACAATAGTCCATGATAAATATTGCTTGTGGGTGGGTTATTTTTGGTACATTGAGTCTACTTTTAATAAAATCCAGGTAGCTAATCATTGGAGATGAGTACCTTTCATTTCCAAAAACACACCTGTCAAAAAAATCTCACAAGTTATATTATTAACAATTAGAAAATACTCACCTTGAAGTTGCAGAGATGTTTCAAAACAATCCATGACAAACTGATTGTTTTGACAGGCTCTACTTATTTTGGAGCTACCGATGGCTAGAGTAACAAATATCAAGAAAAAGAAAAAAAGACAACTGCAAGAAATATGCTACATTTATTAAAGTATATCAACATGTTAATCATACTGATTTGTACCGGTATATTGCTTCATGTTTGTTATTTACTCTACCTGGGCATGTGTACAAACAAAAGCCCCTTGTTGATTAAAGTAACAGTCATACATGTATTTTTACTCTCAATACTAAAATGTAGCCATTTGTCCGCACCTTCTTAATTATAATTTCAAAGTCATTTTTTTATTTTCATTTCCTATTTACACAGAAATAAAGCCTGCATGCATTTGTAAGGTAAATTTTAATGATTGCTGGTCAGCAGACAGTTGAACAGTGGATAGGAAGATTACTAATATGGCAGCTTTATTGGAAAACACACTTAAAATTGCAGTACTAATACATGTAAGAATGCAATTTCTGGTGGAGGGGCATGTATCAAATAAACAAAAATAGGCATGCAGCATCTACTTTTCATTCATTACCTACATGCTTGTTCTTCTTCATGGTAACACACTGTCATAGGAGCTACCAGTAACTTCTTTGTTATGGGGAGGTGAGGGTACATTTTGTTTAACCATGTTTTGTTTTTGGACTCAAAGAATTTAATGTCTTGGGATGAGAAAAAAGTAATTGTATTTTTGTCATCTGAAAACATACTGAAAATATGGTACGTAATATTAGTGAAGGTTACAGGTTTTATAAAGATCACAGAATTAAATCATCTGTGTGCAATTTTCATGCTCCTTTTTTATGGGGAGGGGGTATAAATTTAGCAGGAATTCATATATCAGTCATCCCTGGAGAAAACACTGTTTTTCATCAAGTAGTTTTAACTTAGCCATAATAAATCTAATTGTTATATTTAATACACTGACATTTATATTCAACTCTTGGTTTGCTAATTGTTGTATTGCTGCATGCAACAGCAACTTACATTCAAGTGATAAATATTCAAAGAATTCTTCCTCCTATTGTCTGTAATAAACAGTTGAACTTTAATTAAATTGTGCTGGAAAAAATTGTTTGAAATGCTTGTTATAAACATTAAATGAATATTTCAAGGCCTCAAAAATCTTCAGATAAAAGTAACTTGGGTAATGGTTTGAAATTTTGTGGATATTGTAATTTTTTTTACAACAGAAATTACTTGAGCTAAACCTTGTGGACCAAAACAACTTCGGTTTCAGAAAAATGTACCTCTTACATGTACATGCCTGGAAAATTTACCTCTTACATGTATATGCCTGGAAAATTTACCTCTTACAGGTATATGCCTGAAAAATTACCTCTTACATGTATATGCCTGGAAAATTTACCTCTTACATGTACATGCATGGAAAATTTACCTCTCACATGTACATGCCTGGAAAATTTATATATGCCTGGAGTTTCCTTATGTCAGTAGCTGTAAAGTTAAATTTTTACTGCTCCAGAGACTTTCAGTTAATATGGGAGAATGTCTTTTAAAACACATTTAGAATAGAAATAAGTGTCAAATGCAGTTTGAGGATATCTAGGAAGTTGGCTTTAGCCATTTGTAACTGTAAATGCTCCAGTCAGCACCATTTTAATTTTGTCTATAGTAGCTGCCTTTGGAGCTGTCTAAATTTCATTCACATTTTGGAAAAAAAACCAAACTATATATTTTACAATAAGAATACATTATTATTCCGGAGTTGGACTTCTGGAAATAAACTGGAACTTCAGAGATATTTGATGATGAATTTCACCTCTAGAAATTGAAGGTAGACACTACTGTGTTAGCTTTACAATATTTCCTTGCCAATGAATGAAAATGTGTTATTAATTTTGAAACTTAAACATGATTGAGCTATGTTTCTAAATACAAATTTTTAAAACATTTTTTAAATGATGTAGCTGTTTCAATTTGAAAAGTTGTTGTCATGGTTTTTAACCAGGGGAGGTAAGTTTGCATGTAAAGTTTTATAATTGGCTATTTTAATTAATTAGTATATGTGTTCCTGATTGTCAAAGTTCTCTCCCTTTGTTTGGCAATTTTCTCTGAGAGCCCAAGTCATCTTCAAAAAATGATACATCCTGATTTCGGAGATGTCCTTAAAAAGTGAGATGATCCCCTATTAATCATTATAAAATCTTAGTGTTAATCAAGCAATTTATTATTTTATTTGTGCCTTTTTCCTGATGGAACTGTTCTAATATATTGTTGGCTGGTGGGGTATGGTGTCTGAATCAAAAGGCAAGGGCAATATAATTCTCCTGACCAAACACCACATCAACAGAACAGTTCACAAGGGAGGAGGTATTAATGTACATGTAATAAATTTAGTGCATCACATGACCACTGAAAAATACCACAGAAATATTCTTATGGGAGAACAGGTACATTTTCCAGCATCTACGTTTCCAATCCTTGAAAATGTTTGCTAAACAACAATTGCACCTATGCAAGAGACATTAAGTCTTAAATGTTGAAACTGAGAGCAATAGTGTCTGTTGAAACAGATTTAATAAATGTTTGCCAAACATGGTACACCTGAGTCAAGAGGAAAATACATACTTCCCTGAAAAAAATCCATGTAGTTATCTATGCAGTCAGAAAATTTGAATTTGTCATATGATGTAAACACGATGATGAAAACAAGACTCCTAACAAAGAACATTGGCAGATGCAAGAAACTAAAGATTCTTATAGTGATTATAAACTTGTCAGTTAGCCATGATTGTACTGTTTAATTAACATGTTTCTTGAGATATATTGCAAATAAGCATACAATTTTGACATTACAGCAAACGAGAACAGGTATGAAGGATCTTGGAGGGATGATAAAAAGAACGGACCTGGAAAATTCTACTACCTAACCACTGGTCAGATTTATGAAGGGGTGTGGGTGAATGATATTGCTAAATGTGGAACAATGAAGGATTTCAGCAGAGAAGATGCACAAAATCCAACACAATATGATATACCAAAGGTATTAATCCACAAAATAAATTCAATTTACTTAGAAAATTAAAAATAGTTATCTCATTTCTTAAAACAAAATATTAACAAAAGGGACAACAATTGGAGAAATAAAATAACTGCATAAAATCAACTCAGATAAAGAAGAGTGTATAAATTATTGTCAAAGTGATTAGATTATTTGAAATTGAATGTGTAGGAGATACCCATAGATAAAAATATGGAGTACATTTTTGATCAATTCTTGTACTATCAAAACTGTCCATGTCCTCTACAAACTCACTATTTGGTTTAATT
The DNA here is from genome assembly GCA_016617855.1 of Megalonaias nervosa. Taxonomy (NCBI): domain Eukaryota; kingdom Metazoa; phylum Mollusca; class Bivalvia; order Unionida; family Unionidae; genus Megalonaias; species Megalonaias nervosa. The sequence continues at coordinate 11,906 of JAECUM010001206.1, forward strand.
AATATTGTGTGTTTATGGATGACCCTTTCTATTATTTTAAAGCTTTATCTTGATGATTGTATGAGCAAAATGCTTAATAAAATTTTTGTTAAAGAACAGTAACATATATACTCGCTTATTAGTCAGGTCCAATTGCAAACAACACAGACTCTGATCTGCCATTGCATAATCCACCAGCATATCAGAGTATATATGGTTTGTTTTACTAATTAGTCCTAACAAACTGCATTGACTCATTATCTGATGTTCAGTCTGGGTCTATGCAGTGGTTTTTTCGTTGTATTTGACATAAGCTTATATAAATGGTAGATTTACTACAATACTATATGTAAATATGCAGCTGAAGTTTACACAAAACAATGGTTGAGAAAGAATGTGAGTTTATTGCCTTTTGCATGTACTGGGATACGTACTAGTTTTTAATTAACTTCTTTAGCTTTTTCATCATAACTGCCAGTTTTTAATTGTTTGTTTGATTTATTATAGAAAGAATTTAAGGTAAATTATTTATCAGTTTAATACTAGTGAAACATTTCTTTCTGATTTTTTTCCAAATCTAGATTGAGTTGGCAAATGTGGATTCTGTTCTCCAAGATGCCGAGGAACAATTCTTACAAGATCAGGAGTGAAAGCAGTTATTTTTTAACACCAAGACTGAAAGCAGTTGTGCTGAAATTTCCTCTCATTATTTGATTCAGGAACTCATGATACTTCCTAACACTAGAATAGTAAAGGAAATTACCATCTGCATCTAGCCACTTATTGGATAGATTGAACCAAACATTTTCATTGACAGAAAGAAAAAAACAGACTTAAAAAAAAATAAAGGAATTTTAGTACTGAACTAAAATGGCTGAAATAACCCTTATAAATCTCAAATTATTGTCCCCTTCCCAGAGTTATTAGACTAACCATTGTGTTGCTTCATTAATATAAAGGACATGTCTGAAGTTATGATCATTTGTCTAGAGTCACCTTGGCTGATGCTTAACATAGTGGTCACTTTGGTGTCCATGTCCTTGTCTGTCCATCTGTATGTTTGTCTAAACCCCAGATTAAGGTCATTGTTACTATTTTAATGATTAAGTTCAATTTTAAAATTTTTCTATCTAAATAAAAGGCAGACTGAACTAAAAGGGAGTCTCTTGGCCTTCCATAAATGCAATAACTTAATGAATTTATTAGTTTTGATCATATCATCAAACAACATGTACAATGATTACTAATTTCAGCTGTACATTTACTTAAATACACAAAAGTCTATAAGTTGAAAAGCTGCAATAAGCTGATGTCTTCCTGTGGAAGGATGTTTATGAATTCACTATAATTATTGCACAACTGTACACAGTGGTGATGACAATGCACTTTTGCCATACATTTAATGGCAAGCTTTGTCAAATTTACTCCTTTTTGTTTAAAAAAAAGTTTGAAAAAGAGGTTTGATGCAGCCCAATTTACTGGATGATTTCCTTATCACATATGAATCATACAAGATAGTGACTAAACTTTGTCACACTCTTTCATGACGATTATAATTTTGTTTTTTTCTTATGATTTATTGGTAAGCTGTACTTGAGCTTAGATAGAAATGAGAAATAACAAGCATCTTCCTTCTCCCATACAGAAAAAACTCAATTACTCTAAACTGAAGCTTGTTTTCACTTTGAAATGAGTTCTCATTTTACTTTATGAAACTGAAACTATTGGCAATAGTGTAAGGATATTTATGATGAGGTGTAAATAGGTATCATGTGGGTGCCAAAAACAAAAGCCAGCTGTTCCTGGAGGGCCCACCAGGTCCCACATATAGAGTAACAAGATTTCTTCAGCCAATAGTAGCATGCTGTTCAGTTTAAAAATAAATTAGCTTTCATCTTTCATCTACTTTCAGTATTTCATAAAAGTCTTTTAATAAGGTCTGTAAGACTACAGATACATTATATAGCTTAGCATTATTTATTATTTTAAAATATTTGATGTGTTTACATTGTACAGCACATTGACAAATGATTCACAAAGCATCCAGTTGAGTTTGCATACATTTCTTCCTGTTGATTGATGGCTGCGTAGATCAAAATGTCATGTTAATCACACAATTTATTAAAATTTAGAAAGATGTTTACTCTTTTTGTTTACTTTTTATTCTTTTGAAAGAATAAAAATTACATTTTGTGCTTGTCGTAGTGCAGTAATTTTCCTCAATCTATGATCTAATGGCTTACCTAATGATACGAAGAAAAAAATATGGAAAAGAAAATATATAGAGATATAGTTACGAAGTTAAGTGTTGTTAGAATTTCTTTCTCTCTATGGGTTTGGATTAAGGTTTAGGGCTATGTTGTGTTATTGTGAGACAGAAACAAAAAGACCGACAAGCAGGCACACAGAGATTTAGATCAATAAATTGATAGGAATAAAATTGCTTCATTCATCTTTGAATTATAAGAGCCAACAAGTGTAGTGGATTCTGCATAACAAACATAATCTATAGTCTGGACAATCAAATGATGATTTGTGCAGGAAAAAGCCAATTGTCCAGAACCACTGGGAGACTTGGCTGTTTTTGGGATAAATGGGTTATCCACATAAATAATAATTTTATGCACAATACATTATTTCTCCAAGAGATACTTTTGTCCGTACGAATGATAAAGTTCAGATAACCAGTACCTGGATAATCAGTGTTTTACTGTACATATCAAAGACTGGTGTAAGGATCTGTCAGTTAAGGATGATTGCTTGTGAAAAGTTGGTCTATTTAAAATTTTGATAAAATATACTATTTTTTTACATAGCAATTTGTCCAATCAATCCAAAATCACCAAAACGTCTACAGGTTGGTGTGCAATTCTTGTGCTACTCTTGGTGGAACATCTGTCCCAAAGTAGGGGTTATTACAAAGAAAAGTATGGGAAATGGATCTGGTAACTAACTGTCCATAAAATAATGGCTGATGAATAATTAAAAACTCATCAAATTCACTCAGCATGAGGATCATACACTCCTGTTATCAAATACACAAAATAAGTGTATTTGGAAGAATGAATTTGTCGGGTATGACACAATAATTGAGATTGCATCATTCAAGGATTTATGGCATATTGTAAACTGATGATTTCCAAAAGTTTCGTATGCTTTTCATTGACATCATTTCTTCGCGTGATTGTTATTGTAGCTAATAAAATTGTATAAGCATATTTATTTTTCATTATTTAACAACAAAATTGCAAACCACATCATTTTATTTCATATCTCTTCCAGAGTACATAGTGCTATGAAACACTTCTGTATCAAGTGATGTCATTTCCATGATCTCAATGTACTTAAATCACATTATTTAACACAGATTTTATCATAGCCAACAGCTTAAAAAAGATCAAGATTAAAATTAAAACCTTGTTACAAGAAAACATTGGGTATTTGTTTAGAATTAATATTTTTACATTTAAAATGTAGGACTGCATGTGATGAAACTCTTAAGGTTTAAAAGGCTTGTTTATAAACAAAAGCATGTCATTGACCATGTAGTTAAATCAAACAAAGAAGATCATTTCAAATGGGAACCTCACAGTTATATGAAATTTTGAAAGCTTGCAATCTATCTTTCTTTACGAAAGTGTCAACTATGTCTCATATTTTATTGTGTGCTAAGAATAATAAAACAATCCTTTACCAACTGTTCTGTTGAAATAGAATCTGCAATATGCCTAAGTTTTGTATGATTATGAAAAAAGTAATTTGTTAATTCAAGAGTAAACCAGTTATATATTCATAATTCATTCCTTCAAGCACTTTCACATCATTATTTTGGTTGCTTTTCAGGTAGGTAGTTTATACTTTCCAAGAACTTTGCAAATAAAAAATTGAGGTCATTGTTACGTAAATTACCATTGTTATTCCAATAAAAGCCCCCTTCTAATAAACACACTTCCCTTTTTTCCACAAAAAATGAAATTCCTACTTTAACGAGTCTTATATATCCATATATATCCATCCATATCTCAACAGTCATGAGTAGTCTTAATATTGCCACTCCCCCTCTCATATGCAAAAAATGTGAAAATTTGATAAACTGCATTTTCATATGATGTTTCTTTGATAAAAATATTGCTACCTGATAATATTCTATTTTTTGTGATGCTAAGATGGCAGGCATATCAATAATGCTACATGCAAAAACAAACAAGTCCTTCCATGACGCAATCAGAAAACAATTTGTAAAAACTTGACACTTGACAACGGCAGAACAATGGAGACTGGTACTGTGGGTGTTCCTCTTTTGACATCACATGGACTCAACTCATTGAAATTGCCAAAGTTGTACAAGACCTAAGGGGACTATTCTAAACATTTGGACTTAAAAATTTCACTTACCACTTAAGACATTGAGACGAAAGTTTCACATATTGCATGATCATCATACTGAATAATTTAGAGATAAATGATACAGGGGTCTCAGGTCTACCTTTAATGTGGCTGTTGCTTCTAACGTGAACTGAAACTTCGCCAGCCTTAACATGCAGGTTTTGTAAATACCGACTGACCCCTGGCCCTAACAAAACTGGATGAATTCTGTAACTAAGCAATGCCTTCCTCGGTAAAAGTTTCGTGTGCATGTATTGATATGCTCCAGTAAACCCTTAAAACAGGGAGAAAACAGTTGTTTAGGAAACACCTGGCCATTGATCAGACAGCAGGTGATCATTATATACATGACTTTTACATAAGAAATTTGTAATGGGGAAATTTGAACAGCTATTATGACTAGGTGACAGTTGGGGCAGGTTTGATTGTATGTACAACACTTGTACACAACCACACATTTAAAAGACTGATGAAAATACTATAAAAAAACTTGATGTCCAAAACAAAACAAAACTATGTAAACTGGACAGATATTTACACAACACGGACCTTCTACAGATTTTTTGTATGTTATGAGGTGCATCAGTTTATGATACACTGCATGTTATAAGGTGCATCAGGTAATGGTAAAGTCAGTTTTATAAAATTGTATCCAATGTAGGCTATTTATAATCATGTTATGAAAATGTATCAGTTCATTGATACAACGTATAAAGTATCCCATTTTAATTTTTTATGAATCTGGAATAATTAGTTTGAACCATTAAGGACTGGTGCATGAAATAAAGTTCCGTTTCTTCTCTTAAAAAATAATTTTCACACAACAACCTAGGGACAAGGCCTTGTATAGTTACCAAACTCTGTGTATGGTATGTAGTTTTTAATAAAGATGAAACCCATTAATCCGGAGCAAAAATGTCAAAGTCAAGGTTACTGTGATTCAAAGAAAAAGAATGGTTTGCCGCATAATAACTTTAGTTCCTGCACCAGTTCCTGGAGCAAACTTGGTGGATGGCCTGCACCTGGTGTAAGAAATACCCTGTAAATTATGTGATTGAAAGCTAACAAAGAAAGAAATGTTTCTGCACAGTAAATTTAGTTCTAGACCATGCATCAAGGCCAAGCTTGTGGGTGGCTCATGTGGAGGGGAGGGGAGGAAACCTGTTGACTTGTGGCTTAAAAGGTGAATGGTCAGGGTCACTTTGGATCACACAAACAAGTAGGGTAAAAAAGTTTCAATACAATAATTATACATACAAGTGGATTTTTTTCTTGGTATTTTCAAAGTAGTTGGTTTTAACTTATAAGTCATATCTGAGGAACATGTTATATAATGAAACAGTTGATGCAGGTTAAAAAGTTACTGGAAATCAGTAACTTAGTTTGCCATGATTGAAAATGTATTATTATTATTATACTACTACTAACATATATCTTCAATTGTATAAATGTTCTATACATTCATCATCCTGGTGGACATGCAATAAACATGTTAATTTCAACACAGAATATGACACAATTTAGAATATGAGCAAAGGTGTGCAGCACACCCTCCACTCATTATTCTCCATGTCCATCAACCCAGTGTGCATGTAATTAAACTCAATAATGATTATAAAAATGATGTTTATAAATTAAATGAGTCATACCTTTGCATGTGGGATAGAGGAACAGAAAATAACCAATTACTACACTATGACACGTGGCAAGCAGCTAAGTGAGATGGAGAGGTGGTATGGGAAAATTCTGAAAATTTTTATAATTTTATATTCCTTTTAGGATAAAAATTTTCCAGTTGAGAAATTTGCCCAGTGGGGACATAACAAAAAAACCCCTTAAGTTGGAAAACCAACATTTTCAGATGGGCAAATAGGGATCATAACTCATCTAAATGGTGACATGGAATGATGGAAATCTAATCCATTTAATGTCTCACCAGTATAAATGTGTGCAACAATTTTTGGGAAAATACAATATTCCGCAGTAAAGTTGTGCTGTGGAAAGCTGTTATTCGAATGGGTAATTAGGGACCATAGCGCATCTAAATAAAAACACGGAACTCTGGAAATTAAACTCATTCAAGGCCTCATCAGTATCAAGCTACATGCCAAATTTAGTTGAACTTACTCCAAGTTTTGAGAAAAGCAGTTAGGGGTCATAAATCCTGTAAGTGATGCAGAAAGCTAGAAATCAAACATTCAAAATGTCATCAAACTGAAGCCACATTCGAAATCTGATCGAAATCCAATAAATTTTGGTGAAGCTATCTAGCAGAAACCAAAGTAACAAGGAAACAGAATCAGGAGACCATAGCTTTCTAACAATATTAACCCCATATGAAAGGTGCATATGAAATTGCATCAGAATATGTTCAATGGTTCTTGAATTATGCCAGTTACAAGTAACATCTATGTGAAAATATGACATTGTCAAGGGACATAACAAAACAAAACCCATAGAAAACACATTTAGGTCATTGAGACAATGTATGCACCAATATGCATCAGATGTAACTATCTTTAATTGTTCTTGAGCTATGCTGGTTACTAGGAGATATAATATTGATGGAAGAAAGGGCAATAACTCCCACAAAATTATTGGTCCTAAAATGACTAAACTTTAAAAGGCACATCAACACATAACAGGTAATTCAGCTACCAAACGGCTTCCAATTTTGTGCAAGGGTTGCAAAGCTACACCAGTTCCAAGCAACATTCCATATGAAGATATTAAGTCAACTGTCTAGGGCCACTGATATGGTCATATGAATTTATATGAGACAAAACCCATAAAATGCACATATGGTTTTGAGACAATGAACCCACACATTTTTGTCACAATATATTTATTGTATGATTCCTGAGTTCTGCTGGTTACAAGATCTGCTGTAGTGGAGATCTCATATTGATGAAAAACGGCAATAATTCCCTCAAAATTGTAACTGAAAAGGCTAAACCTTTAAATGGCACATCTACATGTAATAAGAAACTTTCCAACCAAATTGCATTGAATTATGTGTAAGGGTTGCTGAGCTGGTTACGAGAATTGTATGAATAGACATTCAGATGGATAGAAAGGTGATCACTATAGGACTCCAACATCATGATGTGAGGCCCTAATTAGGTTCTATTCCCATGTACTGGTTACCAAATGTACATAGATGCTAAATTGGCTTTGCTTTGTATACTAACTGCTGGGCAACTGTTCTATATATTGGATATAAACCCTGCCTGGAATAAATACAGTAGGGCTATATGTGGGAATCTTTCTAATATTGAGGAACAAGAGTTAAATTAGTAAATAAGGGGCATAATGGGTAAATGTCAGGTGCCCTTGTTTAAATTCATTTTAGCACACATGCACAAAAAAACCGAAGTTTTAATTACAAACCACGGCATGACACCAAATTCTGAGGATGACTTTAAAAGTTTCAATGAAGGACTTATATAACAAATTACAGCTGGCAGATGGCAATATAACTGAGAAATTTTTAATGGAAAAATCCAATTACGGGTGATAAACTAATCATGAATGGTAACAAAAAGAGGGTGGACTGTACTGCTAAACAATATTTCTACTTAAGCAAAATGTTCAATTGTTTCATCATATGTGGCTTAGCAATAAACATATGTGGTTGTTTCCTAAAATGCAAATAATTCTTTGATGTATACTCAACAGTATAAAAGAAATGGCATAAGCAGAAAAAATAAAGTAGTTCTGTAAGAAAATTTTCCATATAAATATTTATATAGAGAAGAAGAAATTAAGAAAACCAACACTGTTTCAAAAGTTTATTCTTGTTTGTGAGGAAACTTCACTTAAAATGACATAGATCATTGTGCATTAACAAAAAAAAACCCGTTATATAATCACGAGAAAAACACTTAATAGATGATAGTTATAAAGTTACTTTTCAGGATTATTCTCTTCGCCTTCCTGTCTATGGGTGTTCATATGAAGATGTTACTGGAAAAAAACACTTGGAATATCTTATACAGCTCATATTTCTCCAAATTCTCAATTTTGAAATGGTTAAGTGACATGAAAGGAAAACGCATTTCATTTACCACTAAAATTTTAAGCTTTTATTGTTGCAATTTATTCTTAGCTTGCTTTTCAAAAGTTAGAAGGAATAAAACTTTATTTTGTATGGAACTGTTGATATTTTAAAAATGACCCTCAGAAGAGCATTAGATAATGAAACCTTCGCCGATCTTCTTTAAAGTACTCGGTCTAATTATTTAATTTCAAATGTGGGCAAAAGCATTTTAAAAACTTGCACTACTATCAAAGTCTCAGACAGATTCCTTATAAACAGTGCCTTGACTTAGTAATCATATAGTTTACAAAGCAAAAAACTTAAGGCTGAGACTCAAAAACCATAAATTATGGAGACTGGTTGACTTCTGTCAAGCAGCAAAGTTTAAAAATCTCTCTGCTTGGGGTTTTTTCCCTAAGAGAAAAGATTCAACAACTGCACAAATGCACCCCACTCCAAGCAGAAAAATCAGAATCTAATAAAAAAGAAACTAAGAATATTACTCCAACTGGCTTGAATAAATATTTTAAAAGATTCCATCACAGAAATGTGATAAAACTTAAACTTAATTACAGAGAGTTAGCTAAAGAAATGAAAATTGTCACAAATAATTATTAACTGTACAGGGTCTGAGGGAAATTGTATGCAAACTGCAACATAAATGAACAAGGCTCCTCCACAGCCAATTGTAAGACTTGTTCCACCCCCACCCACCCCACTTTAATACAGGATCCTACACGAGCACATGTTTATATAAAACATATGACATTAACTTAATAACATCCATGTTTTCTGGACTAGGTGTACTCAACACTGAAACTGTTTCACAATTTGTATTAATTTCTTATGAAATATGCAACATCTAAGCTTCTGCTATTATGGTGGCAAAATACCCTGTTTTTTCATTCAGTTAACTCCTTAAATGTTCACAGTTTAACTCCTGTTACATTTGCATCCTGTGTACATTAAGCCAATACGTTGTATGACATCATAATAAGACAACTGAACAGGTCAAGTAGAAAATGTGTTTATAAAATACTGCATCAATAAAATCATGTGATAAATACATTTATTGCACACAAATACAAACAGTTAGGTTAATTACAGGTATGTTTAGGAAGATATGGAAAGACAAAGAAACATGAGGCCTGACATTAAATAAATGAGAATTCTAACAGCCACTAATAAATTTAATCCTGGATCTAAAATGACATTTAAGAAAAAACTTAAGTTTTAAGCTTTAATCATGTACATATAATATCTTAAACAAAGGGGCAGGATTCCAGATTGAACAGCTAACTACATCATAAGATATAGAACAAAACAAGGACTTTCAACAAAATGTCATCAGTGTTGTGCAGACAAATATGGTTACAATGATGCATTAGTTAAAATAGTGCTACTACTCAGCTAATCCAAACAACTAACTAATATCTAACAATCAAAACCAAACCACTGGCATGAAGCATTGTTTTGAAAAACATTAAAATCAATACAAAAAATTCAAGGTGTTTACAGCAAATATTAAAGTTAGTCCAATTTTTTTTTTGTTTTTGGAGTTTGATACACTTATTGGGTTAAACTACACAGCACACCAAAAATGCTACCTTCTTTAAGTTATAGGAAAAAAAAAAACTGACATGCAAAATATGGCTGTAGAAATGTTGCTGTAAAAATGCAATATATTAATAAGTACAACTATTCTTAAGTATTCAAACTATGAAAACTGATATAAGCATAAAATTTACATAACACTAAAGAGAGTGATTTCTGCAACAGCCATTTTATTCTGGGGTCAAATATCCATGGTATTTATCAACGTGTATACATTTAAGAAACTAGTGAAAATGAAAAACAAAAATAACAGACAATTTATGACAATAAGATCCAAGAAACTCCATATTACCAGACAGAAGGACAGTAAAGGAAAAATCTTTTTGGCATGAAAAAAAAATGGGAAAATTATAATACTTCACAAGACTTCTTCAGTGTCACAACTGATATTTTTCCTTACATTCCATATACCCTTAAAGAAACCTGCATCAGTGTCTTAGCAGAAACTGCAACACACCATAACCATATATTTGACAGAACATAGATGACGAAACAGGCAAGAAATGAATATGGCATAAAACCACCCCTTTAAAAAGTAGCACATTACAAAATTCTGATCTCAACAAGAACATTCAATTGTAATATTGCTGTCCAAAAACACTAATCCTACAATGATCCAATTACAAACTGTACAATGGGTGAGTTTGGTCCATCACTATCAAAAGACACATTACGAGATCCAACACTGATTCTTCGGAATCTACAGACTGATCCACTGGATGGGTGACGCACTCGTCCACATATGCACAAATCTTGTTGCTGATCTTTATGTTGGACTTCAGATGAGCCTAATAGTTGCTTGTGAACTAAATTTGCATAAAGTCCTTTCTTCAGCAATAGCTGTTTGTGATTTCCCTCCTCTACTACACAACCTTTATCAATCACAATAATTCTATTAGCCCGTTCCACTGTACTTAGTCTATGGGCTATTATTAAAATGGTGCGACCAGGAAGGTTCTTGTATATTGCCTGCTGAACCTGAGGAAAAGAAAATTTACAAAGAGGTAAATTCTATTAAGCAGAATTTCAGAAATTATTCAATTTAACAATGATTATGCAGACCTCTTTGTTTTATCTGTTAACAGCCCAGATGTAGACTTTATGCAATCTGATTTTCAAACCATTTATCATAATATCTGGACACTGATGCCACCAATGTTGACCAAACATGATACTTTGTCTGATTGAAATATTCTCATCTCTTTCAGATGCAAGTCAAATATATTCAACTCTCTACAAGAGATTCAAATGTAACTGTACTGATACTTCCCAAATCAGTACATTTATGGCAGAAAAACTGCGGCTAGTTTTCGGAAAGAATACATCTAAAAAAAACATGCAGAAAATAATACTTCATGACACTGCAACCATCAAGGAAATAGTTTTTAATGTTATTTCTGCAACTTTTTTTAATGAAAAAAATGAACTAATATCATTAAAATTCAAAAGAATCAAACCACAGCTTATACTGTGATCAGCAATAACAAATCATTGTCTTGTTGTGGTATCAATGAAGTTAATGTGATGAAATAACCATGGGCTTGAGGGCTATTAAAAACAGAGTCCCCTGAAGGGATTGATACTCTACTGGTGAGAGGAATTTCCAGGAATTCAACATAAGACCATTTCTTCCTTTTAACTGCTGAGTAATGAAAACCACCTCTAAAATATTTTTAAGCAATAACAAGATTTTCAAATTTGACACTGTGATAGATATATTGGATGTCAGATTGGCACCATTTTTATTTTAGGACAAAGTAGACATCATTAGAATTATTTTGGTGAAAACCCAATACATATCATAATGATCATCCATTTAGGAGGCATAGTGACAACAACATTTTCAAGACAGCCATTGTGGCAGCCATACTTGATGTATGACTTGCAACGTTTTAATTTAGGATCTACTATGTATCACAAGAAGTCTACTGGTAAAAACCCCAAGTTGATATAGCCATCGATTTGAGAGATAACAATATTTTTAAAATGGCCACCATGGTGGCCAACTTGAGGGTTAGTCATTTTCATTTAAGACCAACTAGACACGATAAGAACTCTTCTGATGAAACTCCATGTCAAAATGACTTTCCATTTAAGAGTAATGTAAACAAGATTTTCAAGAAGGACATGTACAGGACGTCAAATCTGCACCATTTTCATATAGGATCAAAATGAAACGCTAAGAACTATTTTAGTGAAAACCCCCATACTGATATGAGCATTCACTCAGGAGAATCAGTAATAACTAGATTTTCAAGTTGGCCATTGGCAGTCATATATGACATCAGATTGGCACTACAGTGGTCCCCTCTTAAATGGCCACCCCTTCTGCACCGGGAAAGTGGCCTTATAAAACGGGTGGCCTTTCCAGAGGGGGGCTATATTTGTGAGATGTGTATGTATATGTGTATATAGCAGGAAAGCTACATATAACTTGAAGCTGTTAATATCTTCATTTAAAAGTAGCATTAATTATTAGAATGTTCTTGTCTTAAAAACAGAGTTATTTCAAGGTAACATAAATTAATAGTACTTATTCTTAGACATGGAATGTGAGTTGAATATTGTTGGCATGCGCATAACAAAACCATTCAAAAACGTTATTTAAATCTTGGTATATGTTGTTTTAAAATAACTCTCCTTCCATTTACTCCATTTTCCCACTGCTACAGAATATTCTTCTTATCTTTTACGATCCTGTTCATTTGAATCTTGCCAACATAAAATCTTTGCGGCAAGTTAACTCTCCCCATCATTGTCATCAAGTCGAATAACTTTTACTTTTCCTTCTAAAGTATTATTTCTTTGTTTACGTGATGACATGTTAAAGTTTTGTAATAATTTATTCCTATGTTGCTAATTGTACAGTACTGCAATTTAACTTTGCAGATGAAACTTTTGTAAACAAAACACCTTGTTATAAAGGAAGTGATACATGTACTATCACGTGATTTTTCGGTCTTTGTCTGGTACCCTGTTTTGTTCAAGGCTAATTGTTTCTGTCTGTGTGTGTGTGTGTGTGTGTGTGTTAATTCACAAAATCTCTTTTTAGCCTATCTGACCATGTTATAATCTTGACAATTACGTCAGTTGTAATCGTCAATTTAAAAAAGAAAATCTGCTGTGTGAAGCCCAAATCTCTATCAAAACAGTGCTGACCCCATTTCTATCTGACCATGTTATGATCTTGACAATTACATCTGGTCATAATCGTCAATTAAAAAAAAAAACCACTATTTGAAGGCCAAAGCTCTATCAAAACATTGCTGACCCTATTTCTATCTTTCTATCTGACCATGTTATGATCTTGACAATTACATCCAGTCATAATTGGCAATTAAAAAAAATACAGCAATATTTCACACAATAAGATGCACTAACTGCAATATCATCACTGTAGGGTCAATACAAATTATGATCAGATGAAATAAAGTTAATGACATAATGGATGTAACAAACGAATGGATAGAAATATGAATGTCACTCATGCATCAAAATTACAAAACAATGACAAATATCCAAATGCTACATCCATCTGAATGTTACTGGCAAGGGAATAAGATACATTAGTGCAGTGGTGGAAAAATCCCATGTCCAGCAACCCCAGACAAGTTGAAATAATATGTAGCAATGATCAAAATACCAATTTTTTGCTACTAAAATACATTTCTTTGATAGTATTTACTCAAGCATAAGACCTTAGGTGAACTATGACTACCTCATGAATCCAACACTCCCAGGTTAAATCTTTTCAGCAAAAAAAGATAAAATTTATCTGCCACCTAAGTGGTAGTAAGATAGAGTGATAGTGCCTTGATACCAGGATTGGTGCCAAATCCCATGAAATCGTCAGTTGCTATTGGAGAGGAAGGCATGCTCTCAATATGGATGTAATTGTGGGGTGGTTGGGAGGGTGTTATGTGTATTATGATTGGGTAAGTATTATCAAACAAACTTTTTTTACTAGAAAATATTGGTTTCTTCTTCAAAATACATTACCTGATCAAAATATCTTAGGAGAATAGGTAAGAGGTAGAAAGAGATACACTACCTTATGCTGGAGAGACCATCTCCGGTCCCCTGAAGGTATGTGAGACAGCTTCCAGATAGCCTGACTGGAAGTAGACTCCATAATTTGGGGAGTGGCTACAAAAGGGAACAATTTTCCCTCCTACAAAATCCAGCTGAAGTTGTGAAGCCATATCTTTATGAAGCTGTCCAACAACCCAGAAAGGTAACCTTTGCACTATGGGTAATGGTTCCTCCCAATCGAATTGAATCTTGTAGGATGAAAGATCTCTGATAAGACTGGAGAGATGTACTTGGATCTCAATCCTATGGCATCAATAGTTACAGTTTGAGAATAATTTCGCTAATATGCAATTTTTGTGGTGACTGTCTCAACTTTGTGAGCATGTGAAGCAAATTCACTGGTGTGGGTTTAGTCTGAGATGAGGAACAGATAGCCCACTTTTTTCAGGATGAAGTGTCTGTATTATTTATCCTTCTGCTATTTTAAAAGTAAAATGAAGCATGATCTCCCTCGATGCAAAGGATCAGTCTTCCTGTCATGAATAAAATTTTTCACCATGGATCCTGTAGCTGACAGAGAAGTGAAGTATGCAGAACAGACAGGAATTATTACCAGTATCTGATTCCCCATGAATGGTAGACTGCCTTGGCCACAAAAGCAGGGGGATTCAAGATCCATCTTGTCAGAACTGCATGAAGATAAGTCCACCAATAGGAAATACATTTGCTGATTTTGCCTGCCAATCGCTAAAGCAGTGACAAGGCATGACTCATATGAGAGGTGAACTAACTGAGCTCTTGAGAGCAGTTCAAATGGCATCTTGTTCTGCCAGGTATATACCCATGATAAATTCCACTTTCGTAAGGATACATTGTCATTGGCCAGGGGAAATCCAAAATGAACATAAAATTGGATAGGTCTTTGGTTTGTTTTATATCATCTCTTCAATGATAACACAGTCTGCCAGTGATCATGGAATGGTAGGCTAAATTGTGATAGGTGCTAACTGTAGCTCATCAAAGAGCCATAGGAAGTTAGCCATTAATGTATGGATGACTACATTGGTATAATGCACTCTTATGCACCCCACTGAGATTATATTCCATTGCCTTCGTATGCCTCTAAGGTGGATGGCTGTCTCACCTAACTGCTTGTTCATAAGGGCATATTTAATAAGATCCTGATGTGCAGGTTCAGTAAATGGGTTGGGGTGAAACACCTGCCATCATGGTTGCTTAATGCAGATGAGGGAATATCTTAATTCTGGTGATTCTGTTGCGAGAATGATGGGATTGGTTCAAGATTTTCCATTTGAGTGGAGTAATCAGAATGAGGAGACACTTAAGATTCTTTTGGTTCCTGCATTACCTTTAGAACATGAGGTGTTGGAGAAGTGTACACATTTCCAATCCAAAGAAAGAGCATCATTCATTCAGGTCTTTTGGATCTGAGACTGATGAGACAAAGGTTAGGATTTTGGCGTTCTACCTTGTCACCAATAGGTCTATCATAGGTCGATCCCATTGAGTATCTAATGAGTGAAAACTGAGTGATGAAGACACCATTCTGTTTATGTTAGTTCCATCTTGCTGGACAGAGTCCACCAATACATTAGCCAGCCTAGGATATGTCGAACTTCAATATGGACTTGTCTTTGAGGACACCACTTTGAAAATTCCAAACAAGAATACAAAGGTCTGTGTACATGGTTATGCATTGCTGTTTGGGATAAGTCACCACAGTGGAGTTGTCAGACAGAATGAGAACTCCATTCCCATGCAGGTTCTCCAGCCACCAATGAAAAGCTTTCAGAACAGTTTCATCTCAAATATGATATGTAAATAATGATCCAGAGGGGACCACACTCCTATGGCATCCCAAAACAGTAGGAGACTTGCTTCCGCCATCATTTGTTTTCACATCAATAGTGACTGTGTTTGCTGGAGGTTGTATTTGCAGGTGTCCTTGACAAGGGTGGTTTCATTGCCTTCGAGATGCAACCTTGTATTGAGCAGATTGTGAAAGTTGGTCCAATTGTCAAAAGTTTGGCCTCCATTTGGACCACAGTATTATTGTAATTGGAGCCCAAAAAAGCGACTGAGGGCTAAGGTGTCTGCTGCCACACTAAGCAAAATTCAGCAGGCAAAGGAATTCTCTAATAGATGGATTACTCTGTGTAGACAAGGAATCTACCATTGCATGAATTCAATTGTAGTTCCTGGGGTAAACATTCCTTTGACTTGAACACTGATTCCAGACCTAGTTGACCAAGTTCTTGAAAGGGTATGAAGTTCAAGATATCCTGTTGACAGAGAGACCGAGAATGAAAAAAAAGAGGGCAACACATGAAATTATGTCCTGCTCCAAAATATTACTAGTCTGAAGCTTGTAACCTGCTGTAGGTGAGTCACAGAACTGCACAAAGCTGTTTGAGTGGAAACATAAAGTCATGCCTCTTGTACGTCCACATTGATTGCGCAGTTTCCATAAAGAAGGGTATTAGAACCCATTGTTGCATCCCATCACATACCCAAGAGTGTAACAGAGTTTACTGAATGCACTTAGGTTGACAGCCAAGTGATATGTGCTACACTGTATCAGAAAGAACACTGGGCAAAGGCTTAGAAAATGTGCAGAATGTGATAATGAATCCCCATGAAAACATTTGTCTGGTCCATATGTGATTGTAAATCTTCCCCATTCGGCAACAAAAGATTGAAGCCTTCTCCCTACTGGGATCTGTGATTAAGGGGGGGGGGGACATGGACGTATGTCATTTGAGATGGGGAGGGTCTCATGGAATGCTGGTGAACATGATCAACCTCCCTTTGATTCTTCCAATTAGTTTGGGAGAACTGTGGTTTTCGATGATTGTAAATTTGGTAATTTGCTCCAGGGACATCCCTGTGACCTTCTTATTGGTTGCCCTGTAAACCCCTCAGCTGTAGCTGAGACTGTGAGGGATGGAAAGAAGGCATTATTGATGGCTTGTAGCAAAATTCTGTCAACCTGATCATTACAGATTAGATGATGTTTGTGAGTGTAGTTTGGCCCATGATGGTCTTTAAGAAAGGTGGAAGTAGGGAGCACTGCATCTTGTTCCACCTGTTGTAAGTTGATAGCTGCTGTTATGGCCATGGTCATAATATACTGGGCCTCTATGTTATGAAGTGGACCATTTTATAAACATGCTACCATGCATTCTGTCGAGATTCAGTAAAGGAGGAGGTAAGCTGTATTCTGCCTATTGAAGATCACAATAGCTATTAGATACAACACTGATCCCATGGCCACCACATAGGAATCAACTCATAGGTATCCAAATGGAAAACTGAGGCATTTGAAAGAAAAGACGTCCGGAGATGTTTGGAACTTGTAACTGACAAACGTAAGCAGTTCCAAAATGTCAGGAACCTGTCAAATTGTGGAAGCAACTGAAAGTAGATTCTTCCATAGAAAATGATCACCTGATGCTGGAACTACAGCCCAGGCAGGTGATGTAGGGGAAACAGGACAACAGAACTCCAATGGGAGTGGGCAGAAATCTTCAGTCCAAACCTGCAAGGCGGAGTTACAATCATCACTCACTACATTTGCAGCAAGTTATGAATAAAATTCCCTTACTTCTAAGACGTCACTAGGCAGAGGCTCCCTCTGGGTGTCAGAGGCTTGAGGGTGAGTGACGAGACATCTTTTAGGAACTTAGGCACCAAGGTGGCCATCATATGACAGCAGTGACTAGAGGTACTCTACTGGTTAGGTTGATCCATTAGAGTGCCTATATAAATTGGCACCGGATCACTGCCATTTCACCTGTCTGCATGGGTTTGAGACTCAGGCTCGGCCAATGTGGGTTATGTGAGAAAGTTTGCTGGTAGCTTCTCTTGGGTCAGTGGTTCTTTCTGGGGTTTTCCCAGGTTCTTCCTCCACCACTGATACTGGCCACCATGTATAGCCTATCTAGTGCTGAAAAATGGCATTAAACTCTACAACAACAAAAACAACAACAGCAACATATAAACTGGGTATCATCCACAGTAAGTGCCTGGAGCGCACTATACAGGCTAAACTGATCCATCAGAGTGCCTATATAAACTAGAAGTCATCTATAGGAAGTGCTTAGAAGCACTATACAGGTTAGTCTGCATTATAACTAGTTTCATGAAGTGGGTACATGAGTAATATGTCAATAAACTGGGCATCAAACATACGAAGGGCTTGGTAGCACTATGTGACTCGTGGAGCTGGAAAAAGTTTGTTTCTAGTGGCTGATACTGTATGATCAGTTGTGGTTGTTGCTCATTGCAATTGAGTTATAAGGCTGAGTCCAGTCAAGAAGAAACATGGCCATCTTGGCTGGCATGACACCGTCCAGTTCCTGAGGCGGAGACAGGGTACGGGATATTGATCCATGTAACGAGTCTTAATTCTGATAAGGGAATCTGTAACTGAGGCATAGCTGCTCTTCATCTCACTCCCCAGTAAATGAGATTATTTTGAACCCTTGTGTTCAAGTTGACGTTGTCATCCCTCAAGCTATGTCTCTGCACCTTCCCCTTAGTGCCCAGAGAATTGCTGACTTCTGTCCATAATATGCAAGTCCAACATGTATTCAAGGAATGATAACCACAGAAAACTACATGCTGAGTAGTTGCCAGACTGGTCTTGACTGTGGTCTAAATCTATAAAGCAAAATATAGCAGACCATATATACATGTAGTATAGTCAGTGTCCTGCTTTACAAACTTATGAGTGTCTGTGCAGAGTTACCCATTGTAGTAAATACTTGTAAAAGGGTGCATGTGGCCTCTACAGGTAGAGAATTAGAACATCACTATTTAATTTAATATTTACAAAAGTGGATGCTAAACAACCAATTCTAGAAACAGGTAACCTATAGGAAGTTTTCACTGCCTATAAAGGTAAAATCACTAAAGTTTTGCTTATAGTAACTATATGTAAGAAGACAAAGGCAAATAATCAATTCTAATAACTTGCCTGTAGGAAGGCCAATTTTTACTGCCTATACAGGTAAAATCACTGAAGCATCGCTTATAGCAACTACAATCAAGTCAAGAAACAACTTACCCATAGGAAGGCCAATTTATTTTGGCTGCTTATACAGGTAAAGCCACTGAAGTACTGCTTAAGTAATTAAGTGGATGAGCTCAATGCCATTGAGAAAATCATGTATAGAAAACTTACCTGTACTTATTCAATCAAGGGTGAAGCTATACAATAACATAATGAGTTTTCCATATTACACACAAAACCTGCACATAAACAAGGAACTGAAGCATCATTATTTATACTTATGAAGTAGATGCTCGAGTGTCCATTATAAACCAGGTTACTTTTAGGAAATGCCCAATGACACTCTATACAGGTAAAATCATTCACGTGTCATGTATATGACTGTGAATTAGACACTAAGAAACTTGACTGTATGTATCCTTATTCGGCGTAAATTATACGGCAATACTGAGTTTTATATATCATGCCCCAGACATGCACTTATTAATACAGTTCTAGCAATGTGAGGGGATGCCATCGCAACCCGTGCATGTATATACCAAAGGTGCCTAAGTGTGTGCAGATGGCAAAGTGGTAACACAGAAAGATAGGATACTTTGTCGCCAGCAAAAGTAAGAACAGAATAGTTGGAAATTTATATATGGGGTATACTTCCCCTTTGAAGATGAAAATCGTCCAACTTATTCTGAGGTAGACAACTACCAAACTGCCTGTATGGATTTTGCACGGCATCTCTGTCTATAGACAGCATGCTACTCAGCATGAGTGGATGTAGTAACTGACAATTTTACAGGATTTGGCACTAATCCTGGTATCAAGGGAAGTCATTCTGATACCTAGGCAGGCAGGTAACTTTTAGCTTTTTAGCTAAAAGCTTTAACCTGGAAGGGTTGGATTTGTGAAGTATTAGTAGTTCTCCTAAGGTTTTATGACTGGGTAACATATTTTGAAGAAGAAATTTTTGCAATGTTATCAAAATCCTGATTCCAGACAAGAAGTCTATTTTAGATGTTTCCTAGTCATGTTTACTGGTCAAGTGTGAGGTAAGGGTAGAGTCAAAGACAGACATTAGCTGTCCATCTCTTTGCTATAATGTTTTCACCAAATATTCCATATTTACTGATATAACTTTGTTGTATTTGATGTAATCTGATCCAATCACAAGTTAACATAACTAGTACTAACAAGGGTCTATTCTACGATGCACCATTGTGGGATTTGTGCTAATTGAAAACAAAAATGCTGAAAAAAAATCACGATGTAAACTGCAAATAAAATTTTCCAGCCTTACCATTATTTCTTCATTAAAACACTCCTATATCCAGAAAATTGCTCACTTATTTCACAGGCTGCATCAAATTTCCTCCATAAATTTTCAGTTCTAGAACAGACCCTGCCAACTACCTATCAATATATACTGCAATGATCTTTGTAATTAACAAATTCAGTGAATGTTTGCCTTCACCTATGGTAATGAGGCCACCAAACGTATACAATGATAAAATTTGGCTGTGACCCTTGTGACTCAACGATACAGCAATATGATTTTGAAGTTATGGCACCCAAAGTGGCATCTGACATACCTTCTAATGATCATGTACAAGTATACGATGATTAATCCCTTAATCTCAAACAGATTTAAAAATACAAAAAAAGAAAGTAAACTGTGATAGAAAATCTAATAAACTGACTCTTTTCCAATGTGATATGTGACACACCTTCTAGTGATGATATTAAGTATATGACGATTCATCCCTTTAGCTCAAACAGCTTTCAAGTTACAGAGTGGAAGCAAAAGTTTAATGCACAGATGGATGATTGGTCAGATGGATGAATGGAAACATGGATACTATGTTCCCACTTTTCTTCAAGGTGAAAACATTTCCCAAGGATGGGTGAACACTAACCATAGCACAAGATGATATTTAGAACTGAGACTTAAACTTCCTACTTTAAATCATTCTACAAACCTGTAATTCAAATCATAATATTATGTCATTACATTTATTAAAAAGTAATGTACAACCTCAACTACTGTGGACATTGCTACATATTTTCACTGTTTAAACAGCAGAATCCTTGCTCAAAAGAGCAACAAGCAACTTAACTTGATCAAAATCCCTTAAGATCAGAAACAATTACCACATTATTATTCATGATGATGTGAGAATGAGACATAAAAATAAGGCCTTAAGATTCTGTTTATTAAAGACAGATGTATATATGGATGGATGCCATAATATTATTAACATGCAAGAACATCAATGAAATAGAGCTAAATAAAAAAACTAAATGTATTGAACAGAGCTACATGAGTAGTGCAAACAGTACATGATTTGCCAATCTTGTGACCTTTTTCCTGCAAATGACCTTGACCTATGAAGTAGGGACTTGACTACTATATAACAAATAGTGTAAAATTTCATCAAAATATGTTTGGGGATTAGAAAGAGTCAACCTGGATAAGGAAATAGGCTACTGACTTACATAATCCCTTGTGATGACCTTGTGGGCAAGGGATAAAACTGAATACACAAGACACTGTCAAGTCAAGATATATAACAGATTATTGTTTCCAAACAATATTTTCATACCCATATACACACAGAGGTTAATGATTTATATCTTCCCTTTCAATGAACTTGACCTCAAGGAAGTGCAGGCATAGCTTTAGTATGTGACACACTCTCCAGTGATGATATATAAGTACTTGAAGTTTCATTCAAACAGTTTCATTGGTTCCATAGTTATACTCTGAACTATGCACCTTAGTTACATTTTTCCTTGCTGTAACCTTGACCTTTAGTCATGTGGCATGGCTATAATATGCTACACACCAGCCATACATGATACACAATTGCTAAAGTTTCATTAAAATATCTTCCATGGTTAAAAAATTATATTGCAGACAAAAATACAAGTCACAGAGTTATATTTTCCTTTGTTGTAACCTTGAACTTGCAACAGAAGCACATGGGCACATGGCTGTGGCATGCAAAACACTATCAAGTCATGATATATACTAGCTAAGAATTTCATGAAAATATTATGAGGAGTTCCAAGGTTATACTCCAAACAAGGACTCAAGTCTCAGAATTACATTTTCCCATGCCATGACCTTGCTTTGAGGCAGGGGACATAGCTATGGTACATGCCACAATATCTAGTATGATATATACTTGGGTATAGTTTTAGAAAAAGAATAAGATAAGAAAATGATAATGGACAGACAGCTTTATGATGAATGCCGTAACAGAATACAGCCCATCATAAACCACATGTATACAAAGAAGGCCAGCATTTCCTACCTGTGCTATCAGGAAGTAACAATCATTAAAATCAATGCACCCATCAAATTTCATAACAGTGCAGGAATGGCGCTGGGGTTTGCCAATTGCGATTTGTTTCTCTCACTGGTGACAAAATATACCATCTGACGATTTGTTTTGCGACAATATTTTATGGGCAATTTCAACTTGTATATACAATCTTGGGTTTGGGATGGAGAAATTCAAAGGCATCATGAAAGGAAGCAGCAAGCTTAGATATAAAATGCACTGGGAGCTATCTATTGTTACAAACAAATCATTTGTTCATATTGACAAACGCGTCTTAACAGCATGTTTTTACATCATAATCCAATAATGCAGACACTGGCCTGGGTACTGTAAGCTCTGATACACTCAGCAGTCATGCTACCGGATTAGCTACAATCAATTAACCTGCAAAGACAGGAACACGAATGGCTCCATTCAACCAAGTAAGCATTCTATTTTGGGGGTTAGTTGGTTTGTTATTGTTTTTTTTAAATGTACCCAAAGAGTAGTTTTACTGAAACAACTAAGAAAACTGATTACCTTTGAAGCACAGATTGTTCTGTATAAATACTAATCCAATGAAAAAAAAATCGGTCTCAATCAATGCTCTACAACAATTGTTTGATGTTACCGCCGCAATAATGAATAGCATTTGTTTGTTCCTTGAAAGTTTGCATTTAGTGGTAACTTCAATAACACACACACCTTTCATCAAAGCAAGCTGACTACAATTTTCAATAAAAACAAAGTACCTTTCTAAAAAAGAAGTCAACACCAAACATAAACAAAAGCAATGGAAGCTAATCGGTTGTTGCATTTTCCAAAGTGATTCAAACAATTTTATTGTCCTGTGAAAGTTTCTTCTTTGCAGGAAAAATGTTTAGGTTTATGATCGTTACCAAAGGCAGCATAAAACACAAATTAAATTTTGAATCTTTAGAATCCATACATATTTTGTCACAAAGATGTTTGTTAAACTTATTATTTTGTTCACGTGTTTTCATTTCCATATTAACAGCCTCATCCCCTTGGTAGCCTCCGCAACATGTTAGCTGTTTCCAACAGGCCAAAATCTAGGCCACGTACATGTGGCATGTAAGCAACTATAAAGCCATGTGCTACTGGCAACCACTGAATTGTTTTAGTGACACATGTATGTGGACAGTGGGATAGATCAAACGAGGACTAACATTTTTTTTTTACACACAAGTTATTTGTGTTTTCTAATGGATGTGAATGATATATGAATTTTGTAACATGTGATCTATAATCGCATTTATGGATTTTTCATATACTTGTACAGTACTTTACACATTATGGATTCTTCTACACATTTTAAAGTTGTCAATACAAATATTTATTTCAAATTAGTTTTGCCTACAAGTAATCAAAATTTTAATTGCTTATTTTCAGTCAGTGTAAATCTTACTCAGTGACATCAGGTCACCTCTTACAAATTTCACGTGTATGCAAAATTTGATTTCTGTAGCCCTCCCCCACTTATCTCTTCATCCTCTTAAGTCGACAATATTCAGACATAATTTTGGTCTTTCATAAAAAAAGCTGAAAAAAATTTAAGGGGGGTTTGGGGGTCCTCCCCCAATGGGGTCTCGCGGGGCAGCACCCTGGTCTGGGGGTCAAGGGGGCCAAGGACCCCGGCCAAAAACGCATTTTACAATCATAAAACCTGATCCTGGTGCAACTTATGATCAAAATATGAAACAAAATGATCATTTGAAAAACTAATAAACTTACCAAAAATGTTCAACTTGAATAATTTCACAATATTTATTGTCACATGAATTTGTTCTCCAATACTATTGATGCTGAAGTTATTTCATGTGCATGTCAGTGTTCACATCGTAATTAAGTCACATTAATTTGTCAATTTTTGCAGCAAACATATTATACTTCTCTCTTTTCATAACAAATCTGTAAATTAAACCAAGTACATCAACTATATAAAAACAATCCCATACATTCACTTGTCTTTTTTTCCAATGGACAGAACCTGTTGATATGCCAGTCGGGATCTTTTTGCGGCTTTGGCAAAGATTTCTTTAGCCTTCCTTTTTGTCACCACTGACTTTTTTGGCTCAATGTGCAATCGTTTCTTTTCCTTCTCAATGAGAGCTTTTTCCTTTCAAGCTAGTGCTTGTATTGGCAACATGCAGTACGCATATTCTGACAGAGGGCTATATCTGTTCTCTCATGCAAGAAATCTTTCTTCTTATAGTAATTAACTGCACTTTTTCCAGATGCCTTCTGAGCTTCAATTTTTCCATATGCAGCTTCTTTTGTAGGTGCTGTTCAAAGCTCTTCCAAACGCGATTACCGTAATTCAGATCTTTCTTGCAGAGGTCACAAAATGCCAGTCCTCCAGCATTCAGTTTTCTTGTAAACTGACCAACTAAATTTCTGTCAACTTTTCACTCCAGGCATTCCCATTTCCATACGTTTTTAAACCTTTATCTCAACAACTCGGGACACCATGTTTTGCAAGCATGCTTCTTCTTTCCACCGCCATCAGTTTCCATTACATGAAGATTCATTGGATGAATTTAAACTTTTGACCAATAAGAATACTCTTTATGAGAGTCATGTGCTAACTAATATATGGAACAAATACTTTACAAGGGTCACTGCGAAATGGGACCGGACACACCATTTTAAAAAACCAGATTGGAGATGATATAAAAAATGGACTATATCAAGAAAAATCTGATTCAAATCAAGAGAAAAGTGGAATTCCGCTTTAAAACGGAGAAAAATCACATCTGAATATTACCTTGGTAATAAGGATATGAAAATAAATGTGTAATACTGTATTATGAAAATGGTGACATTTTTTGAAAACTGGCGACAAGATACTGAAGTTGGCAATTTTTTGGCGACAATTTTATTAATGCCAGTGCCAACCCTGCAGTAGTTTCAGATATATGAAGCACAAAACAAAAAAATGTTGATGTTTATGCAAGTAATTACATAAGGTAATTTACAAATGGATGCATACATCTTGTAAATATGTTGCATGCATGACAAGAGATTTTTAAAACACAGTACCATGTATTCGGACTCAGCATCAAGAGCACTTGTTGCCTCATCCAGGATTAGAACTGTGGGATTTCGAATCAAGGCCCGTGCAATTGCGATTCTTTGCTTCTGTCCACCTGCAAAGGCAAATAAGGCATTTATCAACAGTCTAAGTGCTACTTCCATGTCCTGCATTTTTATTACATGCCTCCACCCCAACTACGACTCTAGGGTTGAAATCTCCAAAAATACTTGCATAAAGTCAATGTAATTGCAATCTGTGATTCTCTGACTTCTGATCTATCTCCTCCCAAAGACCCCAGCAGAATGACTCAAGTATCATAACCCTTCTGCAGATAGTCATTACATGGGCAACATATGTATTATGCTTTGAGAATTTCCACCCAGTGGTTTAGTGTGGATGGACACAGACTGATGGAGGCTACCACAACATCCCCTTGTTAAAACATGGGGATAAAGCATACAAATGACCTACAATGCATAACTGCAAAACATTTTGAACCTACTTTCATCTTTCTTACATGTCATTTAAAGAAGAAAGAATGGTATAAAAACTGTCAATTTTCTCTTCATTTCAGTATTTAAATCTCAGAAGATTTATCAAGTAAAAGTTTTGCACCACCAGATAGTTGTATCTCATATATATTGCAAATTGACCTATTCTTTTCAATACTGAGACTACAAAACTTTAAAACTTTTAATTTATTTGTAATTGTTTAACAGTATTACATAAAACATCTTACCACATTTTCTTCTAAAACAAAACCTTCTCATGTGTCACCTTTAAGCTGGGAAGCAAAGTCTATATTTCAAGAAGAACAAAAACTGTTTTCTTGCCCAGAATGAATTCTTGTATGCTCAGCTTTATTTTGTTCTTTCAAAGGAATAAGTTTATAAGACAAAGATCTATTCACTTCCTGTATGTTTGGGAATTTAAAAGTCCTCTACAAAATTTTTAAATATTTCTTTTTATAAATACCTTTCTTCTTCATTCCTTTCTCATAACTAATGAAATCATCTTTTCGCACTCATAAAAGCAAATTTCAAGGTCAATTATATTTCTCAAGGAATACTTACCCAATCACATTACGTTAGGAATATTAGGCTCCTACCTCGTGAATCCAACCATACTAAAAGATAACAATAGTCTTTTCCTGTCTATCTCATAGACAATGGGCAAAACTCTTGCCTATTACCTCCCCTTGCCACTGCCAGGTGTAGCTAGTTTTTAGCTGAGCAATATACTAATGAAGATGCTTGCATGGCGGGGTGTTTAGGGGGGTTTTTAAATAATATGATTGGGCCAGTATTCTTGGAGAAACATAATTTACTTAAAAATTTGCTTTCTCCTTTAAATACAATCCTCAATCACATTACATTTAGGAGAATAGGTAATAGGAGGAGGGGATGCTGAACATCCAACCTCTACCTTGGGTATCTTTCTAGGGAATGATGGCTGGGTTCCCCATGTGAACAATAACCCCTTCTCCTAATTAAATAAGCAACACAGCCTAGGTTCACTTGATCTGTGTTCCTTACAAATGATTAAGAAGATAAATATTGAGCTTTTCTTACCTACAAAATTTCACTGGCAAATCCAGTGAAGCTGATAGGCTGTGTTGATTGTTGTTATTGGGTCTGGTGGCCATCTGTGCTGCCGCCCCCAGACATACCAGATTCAAGGTTTGCCTCTTCAAGCTAAATCTCTGAGGGCTGTTCCAGTAAAACATATACCCCCCAGGGGGAAGGCACTTTCAAATTCAACCAACCCACAACAGAAGCAATTTAAAAAACTTATGATCCACCATCAGATATATTTTAATCGAAAAACACTGCCCCCTACAGAAGCATATTTCTTTTACATAATTTCTGGCTATGGGTTAGTGGGTGGTAGAAGCGATTTTAATATTGGGTTGGGGACAGAAGCGATTTAAATGACAGCTGGCTGGAGGTAATCTACTGGATTCTTATAGATCATATAATCTACTGCATATTTTTATTTGTATTCATTCATTATAATCAATCTTTTGTCCTTTTATTTGTTTGTCCATCAGCATTGTATGTCTCTGATACTGTGAAATCACAAATTTTCTTGGTGGCTTATTATTTGTAGATGTCACTGATCAGTCCCTTAATACCTACTAATTTAATGTCCATGAATATAGATTTTATACTAGGGATTTCTATTCTAATACAGAAATCGTGAATTTGTATCCTTACTAAACTGTGTTTTTACTAACGTGATCACTATGTTTTGCTATTTTTCTTTGTTCTCTGGCATGCTGCTTTTGATCAGAATAATAGTTAAATCTTGTATTGCTTTAAATGTGTGGTCAGATGCTATGATTCCCTTGTTATTATTTTCTTCAATAAATGTTTTGGTAAACTTATAATACATGATTTGTCAGAAAAAAATCATTAATGCCTGTGAAAGTGATGTTGCATTATTTCTGCCTACTTTTATGCTATATCATTTCTTGTAAGAACATATATGTCAGTTACTGACGTCTTATTTTTACGCTGTTACGTGTAGGCTCGTACAAAAGTAACAAAAGAAAAGCGTGAAGTCGACAAGCTTTGTAAATTTAACAAAATAATTTATTTCCCTAGAAAACAAGGTAAAAATATGAAATAGGACTTACGGTTTGTGAATCTAAGCCAAAAATTAATCCTAGAATTAAAAAATATAAGTCCTATCACTAAAAAGTTCTAATTGAATCCAAGTTCGAATCTCGATGAAGTTCCAATATGGAAGGTGATGATGTCCTCTATAACCAGTTTGTGTTGATTTGTCAACAGTTCCTTGTTCAGTCACCAAGAATATAATTCCAGCTTTTGAATTCCAAATAATTTTTAGTAAATGTCTTTGTCCAAGAATTTCAGTGAAGATGAGTATTTTCTTGAGTGAATAAATTATTTTAAATAAAAAACTCAAATCAAATAGCAACAACAGGAATACCTTTTGGCCTGAAGGTATAATTTACGACTAAACCAGAAAACACCGAGATTGAGAACTAAACCCAACTAAAATGTCATTTTGACACTCATGATGGGTCACATGATCACTTACTTAGTCTGAACAGCGCAGTAAAAAAATATGTCAATTATCACGTAGGCTAGAATAGCCCTATCTAAGAATCAGACTTAGACACTGGAAATAAATTTAAAAATAAAACTGTTTACAACAGACTAACACGTGGTCTGAACATGACCTTGGTAATGACCAATCATTTTCACTCAATGTTTACAAAATCGGAACCAAGGTCAAGAACTAGGTTAACTAAAAATACAATGTAGCAATCATTTTGCATTCTAATCAGGCTAAAAAAAATTGAAATAAATTTACTGGGAAAAATGTCAAATCCAGTAAAAATATTGCAATAGCATGTAATGAAATAAAAATAAAATAAGAGAGAATTTAAAACTAACACACAAGTAATTTAATTAATATATGTAACAATGCCTTGTTGCAAGACTAATATAAAGTTTTAAAAAAAAGAAATATAGCAAGTCAAACATTTTTATGTCATAAATTAGATTTTAAAAAATGGATGAAAGTCAAGGAATCATTTTTTCCCAGAGTACTCATAAAATCAATGTCATTGCAGTTAACTGTTTTGTCAACAGCATCATCATCATCACTGATGGCCTAGCTGTAACCATCTGCACGTTTAATCCAGTTGTCACAGGTTCTATCTCCCACTTCTAGTCTTTCATATGAGACTTGTACCTATGGTCTGAGGGGCTTCCATGGCAGAGTGGTACAAGATGCTTGTCATGTGATTACTTGCCTCCAATGTGTAAATGAGAATGGAGAATGTTGCCAGTTACTTGTGGAGGGTCAGTTGTTCTACATAAGTGGTGTCTGGTGTCTCAAAAGTACTTGGATTTTCTTCAGCAGTAAAACTGGCTGCCATATATTGATTCTCTTGATCTGAAGATGGTGTAAAGGCCATAATGATCTACCGAAACCTGGGGTCTCATGTCTAAATGACTTTGGCTGTTGGAGATAAACATCAAATCAACAGAGGCTCCATGTGCCCAAGTGTACTAAGGTGTTTACTTTTACAGATCACTTGCACATCTCACAGAGTGAGTTTTTGTCACAGATCAACCAATTTGGGTTGGTAATCTTTCGGGGTTCTTCCTCCACCTAATAGACTGTTAAAACCCTCCCAAAAAACAAACCAAACCAAACTAAATCAACCAACTAATCAACTGTGGCAACAGCAGCAAAGGTACTAGTCCATCATATTTGCCACAGCTGCATGAGTTTATAAATTTTGACTCCAGTAATTTTTGTAGACCTTTGAATATTGTCAATTATGCCTTTATGACAGTTACCTAAAAGTCATCATCAGTTGGTACAAATGGATTTTTTATGGTGAGCATAAAAGATGGATAAGTCTTGAGCAATCCTGCATCACATGCTGCTGAAAAGTTTACATTTTAGCTCACTTAAAGTTTCTCTAACAATATCCACTGTTCCAACAAGAACTGTTATAACTTATTCAAGCTATATTCACCGATATCTGGAGCTGTGCATCTGTAATAAATATTTGTAACAAAGTATGAGAGTGCATCAGTGTTTTTCAATGATGCATTTGAACTGAGCAACAACCAGAATCAACAAACCAAGAAATGAAATTATTCACATCTCAGGCAGAAGTACAGTGTATAATCATAATCTGCCAAAAGATTTTTCAATCTTTAAATTTGCCAAATTTTTTTCCAACCATACTGATTCAGTGGACATAGTCTCCAGAATGGACAGAAACAGACCAGAACAGATATAACCAGAAGGTTAAAATGGATTTGAGTAGCTAAATTCACGTGGTTTAGTTAACTGTACACTCTTTATTGTCTTCCCTTTGATGTAATTTCTTACTGAACCTGAGAAAATAATGTTGCACACATCAAAAAAGAGGCACACTTCTCATTATTGTTGTCATTATACTTCTCCATTCCAGACTGTTCTTATGATCTTGTCCCCGCGCATACTGTTTGTCTTATGATATGTATCTAAATTTGTCACTTACTTTTCCTACTACTATACCAATTGTTTGTGAATATGCATATCAATGTGAAATGCAACTGGGAGACTAAATCCAAGATAGAAAACCTCTACATTTCTGGATGTATTCTGCTTGGATTCCATGTTTCTGCACAAAACTCAAGAGTTCAAGACTTGCTGTACTATTCAGTTCCCATTGTAAATCTGTGCAAACACTATGATATTAAAATTCAATAACTGAAAATTTTGAGTGCTCATGATCAAATTTGTATCAGTATAGACACATCTAAGACGACAGCTTTTGTGAAAAGAAAACCATAACAGCCACACCATTTTCTGGATCTACACAAGTTTGAAATGTGTGCTTTCAATACTACACTAAAGAGTCCAGTGCTGATTTCAGTTACGAGCCTTCCAAACTCAGGCCTGTAAAGGGACAGAAATTATGTTAATAAAACAATGTCCCTGACTTTTTTCAGTTACAAGTAGGACAAGCTCTCAAAAGATTCTTTTTACTAAAATCTTACTTTCATTATCAACCAGCCAGGGACAGTCAAATCATGTACACTCTATTTTATCTTCACTGATTTAAAGTATGGTTCTCTTTCTTTCATATCTGTAGTAATATGAGTCCTTCAACAACTCTGCCTTTTTCGACCATGCTGACAGGACATACTGTAAGATAATGTTCAAGTAACAGAAATACCATGGGATAACCAGAGACCAATAAAATCAAATAAAATGGTCAAGTTATCTCCCCTGCAGGGATGCTGCCAGGATTTCAGGATTTAATCTAAGTTTTGTGTGTGTGTGATCTCCAATGAGGAAGTGGTGGAGGGAGGAATAGCCATTGTTAAATATCTCCCTAATACTTAAATATCTGTCACTCTTTCTTACTGTTCCACTCTGATAAGGCTCTACTGAAATCAAAATACTGTGAGAGATGTCATCTCTAGTTGGATAGCAATTATTACTGTGATGTCATTGGGCATGGTCACGTGGTTGTGGTGGGGTCTTGGTTAGGATGGCAGAAAGACCATAGGCTTACTCCTTATTTGACAGCTAATTACGATGTTGCCAAAAGAATTAAAATTTTTCTAACAATTCAGTTCGACTCCGATTATATACTTGATTCATAGTCAATGAACAGGTTCTAAAACTGATGCATTTATTTTGGAGCCATGTTCCTCCATCACATTCAAGATTTGAATATACCAAAGGTGAAATTAGAACAAATGCATCCTAAATTATTATCATGGCTACTTTAAATGTTATTTAATGTGAGACTTTAATGTCAGAACTCATAGCTTCAGTGATTTTTGGGTTAAAAAATGAATTTCTTCTCAAACAACTCAATTTGGTGCAGATTAGACTGTTTTTTAATGGTACCGAGAATTCTTGATGTGTAAATATTGCACAAGAAACGAACAACATCAGATCAGGAAATTAATACCACTTGGGAAAAACTGACAGGAATATGAAGAAATAAGGATAGTATTATTTAAATGGAATATGTGGTTACAATATGAGTGCCGGTTCTACAACTTTGCAAAATACATTTCATACAACTATTCTGTTGTTTCTAACAACACTCTGTAATATGGCAATACTTTTTGCACACATGAAGTTGACCCACTTTTTACTTTAGTCCCATGCTAATTAATAGTTTTAGATTTTACAACAAAACTAAGCACATTTTACCTTTTGACAATAATACATGATCACAAATATTTAGATTGTAAGAAAATAGAAGTTACAGTTTTATTAAAAGTATTGATACCAGTAAAACTAAAGGAGATGGTAAAAAAGAATCGGGATGAACAGATTAATAGTGTAGTAAAGAATCCATATATCAGAATGACATTAAGTATTTTTTCATCAATTTCATCATTAGTTAATGACAATGCTTCAAAATGTTGTATACTAGATAACAGTAATCCAGTTTGTAATAAAAATACCAAATGATGGCTTGGAACTAAGTGCCAAAAGGTCTGCAAATAATATCAACATCCTCAAAATATACATAGGAATAACCAAACACAAACAGGAAAATTTTTATCCATCTTGTGTTGAGTTTACACATTTCAGTCAGTTTCTTATGTTTAATGTCATTTAATTTTTGCATATAGAGAGCATGTACTTCATTTGGTAATTCATCTACATGATATGAAAGTTAGTCTTGTTATTCTTTTAGTGGTTCTGCCAACTAGAGATCTACACACAATTATGTTGTATGGGGATTCTCTGATGTTCCCTATGAGCATTAATCTGTTGATTGTTTCTGAATCTAATATGACCCTCCTCCTCTATGTACGAATATTATTCTGTGCTGAGAACTCCCTTTCATTGCCTGCTGTCTGAAATGCATATGCATAACTAGCTTGAACAAGTTACTGTTCTTTATGGTTGTGCAATTTTCAACATCTCACAGGTATGGCCCCATGGATATCTGTGTTCCAAAAAGAAAAGTTTTCACTAACATGAACTCTGCCAAAGTTTCACTTCCTTGAATCAGTGCTTTGCTGCCTCTTATGTCAGATTTTTTCTCTTCCATAATGCTGTATTAGGGTTTTAAGTCCAACATTCCCATAGTTTGCTTGTTCAGACATGGGTATCTTGAATAAATATAACCGGCATCTGTCCATTCAACATGTACATTGGACTCGCATTCAGCATCAATTTTGGGCTCAAAATCACATACTGATATTTCCATTGACAATTTCCCAATGTCCAACAGACTGATATACATGAAATTCATTGTCATCATAGCTATCAACAGCCAGTATTTGCTGATTGAAAACGTTGTCTGACGACAAACCCTGTTGTGATTCTGCCATTTTGGTTTCCTGTGTGGCCCTTATTTGAAACATGCATTTGTAAAACTTCCCTGATGAAAGTAAGGTTAAAACTACCACAAAATGCTTGTTCCAGGGCCCAAGGAAATAATCAAATTTAGTTTAACAGCCATTCATGTCGAACCGATGTATCCAGCTATTTTAACATTTGCCTTCCTGAATCTGGATGTCGCATCAAGCACTGCGATACTGCTACTGACAGCGTGAATTACGTCACAAAATGCACTTTTAAAGTTAAAAATTGAATAAAAATTGCATACTGTACGCGAATTTGTACAAATTAGGTGCACTCGTGTGTACTGGCATCATTTTCTGACCTAATGTTTTATTCACATTAGACCGCTAGGAGGGGGTTAGTTGCGATTTTAAATATATATTCAGGTTTTTTTCTGACAACCCCACCAGCGATTTCTCATTTTGTTAACACAACCCACAAAAGAAGTGATTTTCCTAATCAACCTTTCCACTGTCAGAATCAAAATACTCTGAAACACAACCTCCTACAGAAGTTTTTTTCTGAAGTGCCGTCCCCAGGGGGGATATACATTTTTCTGGAACAGCCCTGAGATAAAACTCTAGAAGGCTGACTCTGTATGCTAGCCAATAGCTTCCATTATATCTTGGGTAGAAATGTTACATCTGAACACAAGGCTCGAAGAGATGGCTCAAATCTCATGAGTGGTAATCTTCATGAGATGACCGATTTTGTGAGACCTCAGAGTACACCAAGCATATAACCCACATCAGCCATGAAGCAGGGGCTTGAGGGGTGATATCCTGTTTCCTGGATCTCACCAGAAGGAAGAGATGTTTGCTCATGCCATGTAACCTATTAACCTATTTCTGGCTACAAAGCCTGGTTGTGTCACAAGGGCTATCTGAACTGAAAATAGCTCAGGACATGCAGCTCACTTACCCTGCATGCTGAAGCTAAAGCTATTAGGAAACATGTCTTGTATGATGGAAACTTAAGCAAAGTGTGGACGTGAGGCTCAAATTTATTCAAACTGAGCCGTGTTAAAGCAAGGACAGATTCCAAAAAAGGAAACAGAGTGAGGGGTTTTGATCAATTGAGTTCAAAAGTGGCTAAAAGATCTTAAGATCTTTACTATGACCAATATCACAGCTACTATGATGCTGGAATGTGTCCGAGGTCATGGAGAGGTAGCCTTTGATAGTAATCAGAGACAAATGTTTCTCCTCGAAGAGCCAGACAGAAAAGTTGGCCAGTTGAAAGATGGAGGCACTCAGAGGGTCCATGTTATTGGTATGGCACCAGTCCAAGAAAAACTTGCCATTTTCCCTTGTTAGCCTTCCGAGTGGAGGGCCTTCTTACTCTTGAGATTCTCTTTTCATCTCACAAGGTTGTCTTGATAATAGCCAGGTGTACAGAAGACGGTCACACCCATGACCATGGTTGCTTGAGAAGATTAAGATTAGCCAGAATCTTCCTGGGCAGATTGATCACTAGATCAAGTACATCAGTGATCCAGTGATTCCAGCTTATCACAGAAAGGTAAATCATTGGATGCTCCCAAAATGTGCAGATCTGAGTGAGGACCTGATCTGCACATTGACATGAAGATTGTTGCGCCAACATAGAAACTGCCAAATCATAACACCCAGATCAGTTGATTTGCTGCCCCTGTTTGAGAAGATACGTCACCACCAGAATTGCTGGACATAATAAGGGCTATTTTGCCTGAAAGTTGATCTTTCCAGAAGTGAAAGGCGCTGATGACAGCATTCATTTCTAGAAGGTTGATGTTAGAGGCTGTTCCCCTGGCTCCCATGTGTCACTGACAGTAGTGAAGTCTGGTAACAGGTGGGCACCCCAAACGTACATACTGGCATTGGTACATACCACTATTTTTACTTCTGGCTTCTCCAGCAGGATCCCCATGGTCAGCCAAACTGGGTTGTGCAACTGACATGGGAATAATCATATCTTTGGTGTGATCATGACTGTTTGATCGAGGGTGCTTGAAAATGGGTGCTGTTGTGCTAGCAACATCATTTACAAGGGGCACATAAAAGATGAATAAGTGGGATCAAGTTTGCTGCCACAATGAATAATCTGATGAGTTGCATCAGTTACACAGGGTGGATAGGAATATTAAAATATCATTGGCCAGATTGAGAGTGATGGCATACTCATCCCTTTGGATGGAGATTCAGAATGATCTCACTGTCTCCATCTTGAATTTCGGTTGTGCAATGAATCAGTTGAGGTGACTCAAGCTGATGTTCAGTCTCAACTTACCATTCGCTTTATGAATAAGAAATGGCCTTGAATAAAACCCCAGTGATTGTGACCCTTGCACAATCTCCCACTGCTTGCTCTGCAAATCTGGCTGAAAAGATGAATTGTCCTGAGGCCGCTTAATGTCCCTTCGCACTGGTGAGGACTGAGTGTTTCCAAATGCCTGTGTGGGTTAAGCAGTTAGGTGGAGGGGCAGTTCCTGAGCTACCTGCCTCCAAACTACTTCAATTCTTCCTCCAAAAAGCAATGATGACAAAATGGGGTCATCCATAAGGCGAGGGTATAATGTTTGAGTGATGAGGATCATAGATACATGTCATATTGTATCTGGTCTAAGTTTGCCAAAGCCCTCAGGGCAATCGCCATGGTAAGGTGAGCTGCCTGGATAATGACCCTAGTGATCCTGGCTGTCACCTCCAAAGTATGGCTATGGTCAGATTTCTACATGAGTCGGATGGTTGCTAATGAGGCCAAATCTAACATTGAGGATATCAAGCTTTATACCAGCGAGATAAGAATGTCACTGTGTGTGTGTGTTTGTGTGTGTGTGTGTGTGTGTGATTTAGATTTTTAACATAGCTTTAACAATTTTTCAGTCATATCGCTACAATGTCTGCAGTGTGGCAGTTTATAGTGATGTCTAGCACTGGGGCATCATGCCGCAGACATGTAGCATGATGTCCCACCCGAAGGTCATTGGGACATGGCTTTCTGAGAAGAAAGCCCTGGAATTTCCCATGTCACCTATTCTACTCAAAAGCTGGTCACAGAACTCCTTAATTTCAGCTGATTGGGGAAGGAGCCAGAAGGACAGTGTCTCTTCCTCCTTGCTGAAATCTAATGAAGCTTTAAATTACAGTCTTGAGTTGCAGGAGGTGGTGGAGGGCATTCTGAAGATGCCAAAGCCCTATAAATGTCCTTGACTACAGCCTTAAAACTAACTTTAGTCCATTCTATGGATGGATCTGAGTATGGTTGATTTGAACGAACTTCATCACACTCAATGAGCTGCATCCCAATCTGGGTCACTTGAAGCCCTGGACAAGTCGTACCAGGTGGCATTCAGAAGTCCGGCACTACCGGCTGTATTGTCCAGCATGGATGCTGGAGATATAGAAGATGGTCTAGCTATCACCGGTACTGGGCGCTCTAAGAACCTGGCTGGATGGACAGAATTCTCACTGAAATCTCCAGCATAGTAAGGTATGTCACCAATGATGCAGCTAGAAGGATGAATCTGTCACTAAGATCCCCATAACTCCAAGTTGGCTGGACCATTTTAGTGAAAAGATCCCCATGTTGCAATGGCTGGATGGCCAGTAGCAGTGTGGTGGTATAATGAGTTGAATCCAATGGATCTGGTACAAAAAACCCATGTAGACTTGACTTATAGGCCCCAAGGTCAACAATAGCATGGTGTAATCTGATCGTAAATATACAAGTCCAAAAAGGTGACAAAGTTACTAAAATTTGGCAGAAATTGTAAAAAAACTTGAACACTAAATTAGCTTTGATTGTTGGAGTTAAAATGTATGATGTTATCAGTACAGCAGTAAAGCTAGAAACTAGCGACACCTTGTGGTGGCAAGGGGTGATAATGGGAAAAAGTTATCATCCTCTGTCTATATGTGATAGAAAAAGATGTTTTATGTCTTTCATCAGGGCTGGATTTGTGAGTTAGCAGGCTAATATTTCTAGCATAATGTGATTGGGGAATGTATTTGAAGGAGAAATTTTCAGTTATCAAAAACCTTAACACAAAACAATTAAGCTACCCAATGACTTGGCAACTGTGTGAAAGCTTATTTTCTAAATCTTGTTTCTATGCACCTTCTGACACCAATATATCGTGACTGCAGATTGAAACTGAAGAATGAAACAGAAAAGCCTGTAGAGCTTAATGGAATAAAGATAACTTTTTGGTTAAAAAAATATGAATATTTTGGTGCACAAAATAACCAATAATCATGACAGAACATCCCTTTAATTGGGGAAAATATTCATCAGCCCTGAATTAACACTCATCTGATTGGTCAACAAGCTGGAAAACTGACTCAAGCTATAGAAACCTTATACTCATCATTATCAGTAGTTTCTGTGAATTTTCAACTTCTCTTAAATCCTCAAGCAAAGTGTCTTAGTTTTTTGAGATATTTTGATTTACTGAGAAGATAATAACAGGTACCATCAATTCATTTAGTTTTGTTGGTATGCATTTTTATGGTATAGATAAAAATAGCATTTTAACTCATTCTTATATTTGTAGATTAGGTGAAGTGGTTAAATAATTTTCACAGAAGGGCAGTTGATTGCTGGGTCTTTAAATTTAGGACTTGTAAAACCATGAAATCAATTAAATCTTGTACCCATAAGAAATGTAGATTCAAACTACTCACTCCCAAAATTAAATTATCTCTGACAGGCCAAATTTGCCGACTTTTTCTGGCCAAACAACTGCACTTTTTCCTTCCTGCCCATTGGATAACTAAAAATAAATTTTATTTGCTGAGCAAAAAAAAAAAAAAACCCATCCAGGAAAAAAATCAACTTGTCATGCAAACTAAAATCTCTTATCAATTTTTGGGTTGGGTTTTACCATTCAATACAAATGTAATTATCTTTATATTGCCCATACCCCCCAAATTTTTTTTTAAAAAATTCCATTTTGGCATAATCGGTCAGGAATTATAAATAAAGACTCATTTTCTTGAAGTTTTTGTTAGGTTTCTTTCATGACATAAATTTCAATAACTGTTATTACCTCACCTCATGTTTGGAATGTAAAATCATTGCATACTCCCTTTCTCTCAATACCTCTCTGCTCCTGGTTTCTACCTCAGGGCCAGGCCATGAGGCAAGTATTACATTTGGAGACATTTGGTTAATTTTTTTTTACATCACAAACTTATGTACCCTGTACCCAATTCATTCATACCTACAATACAATATTACATACTCCATTTCCTGAAGTACACACATGCCCCTTGTTGGGGCGAGAGGTCAGAAATTATAATTGGAGCACATTTTGGTTACAGTTTCTTTGTGACTTATGTGTCCTTAAACCCTATACTAGTTTATATCATGCTATACTAGTTTATATCATGTTTGGAATATCAATTAATCACATTCTTCTTTCAGTACCAGACCGCTTCGGTGGCCTAGTGGTTACAGCGTCCGCCTCGGATGCAGGAGGTCGTGGGTTCCAACCCCAGCAGAGTCATACCAAAGACTTTAAAAAATGGTACTAACAGCTGCCTCGCTTGGCGCTCAGCATTAAGAGGTTAGTGTTAGGACTAGTCGGCCTGGTGTCAGGATAATGTGACTGGGTGGGACATCATGCCACATGTCTGAGGAATGATGCCCCAGTGCTAGACAGCACTATAAACTGTCGCATTGCACACATCATAGCGATATGACTGAAACATTGTTAAAGCTACGTTAAAAATCTAAATCACACACACACTTTCAGTACCATCATACTTCTGGGTCTCTTTCCCTCGGTTAAGTTAATGGGTCAATAGTTATACTGGAGAGTGTGGTAAAAGTCTCTTCATGGGGCATAAAGTCGAGAAGAAGCACACCTCAGATCTTTTTTGGTTAATTTTGTTTTCTAATATTCAAATAATCCCTCATTCAATTTACTTAATAGTCAGAATAATACATGTTCGCATACTTCCCTTTCTTCCCATACCGTTGTTGCACCATGGTCTGGGTGAGGTCATAGTGTCAAGAAGTAGGACACTATTATATTATTATTTCAATATAGAATCGACCAATTCATTGCATATTTGGAATATAACACCATCACATTCCCACCTATCACCTTACACCAATCGTGTTCGAAAAAGATTTTCCTGAATGGGACAATTGGGTCAAAAATTGAGGTACTTTTTCAGCCATAACTTTTGGAATAAAATAACAGCATCATATCTGTAAAATTCCTGCCACTGTTGGGGCTGTCAGGTTATGGTCTTTGATATACTGACACGTCTTCTGGGGCGGGGGGTGCATATCCTTTGTTTCTTAAAACACAATTCATGCTAAATTAGTATAAATGATACAAAAATTCTCAACAAACTAGTTGAATTTGTCCATCACCAATGCATAAGAACAGAAAACCTCACAATGACACTACAATAGTTAATATGACTGAAAAATGTTTTCCTGCAAATAAATATTCAATCGATGAAAATCCATTGCCAGAATACATGATGTTTTACACAAAATAGCCATCATTTTTTCAGTAATATCAACATGGTGCTTTGCGAAAAAGTTTTATATATCTATTTCTTGATTATGCCGACTAATTTAATAAATACAAATGTCTGATTATAAAAATTGCAGGATCTCTGAAATTTGTATAACAACAAACTTGTGCTCATTACTTATGTACATCTATTTGGTCCTGCCCTCTCCTGATATTAAAGATGTTCATCTTTGGTTGAGATCATAATAATATTGATCCTGCTTATATTATGACATCATGTCATGGATCCCAACCATCATGTTAGAAACAAGTTTACCTGTAAATATATTATTTTCTGAAAAAATTTCACCAGACAGCTGTAATCATTTTTCTTGATCAAAACCACCTTGTTAGAACAAGGTTTACCTGAAAATATATTATTTTCTTAAAAATGTTACCTGACAATTGTAATCCTTTTTCTCCTGCTTCAGTTTCATACAAGTCCTCCATCTCCATAATGAACTGGTGTGCATTGGCCATCACAGCTGCCCTGTGTATGTCTTCAACTGTCCATTCACCATCTTCCAAGCCATATGAAATGTTTTCTAACAAGGAACGTGCAGAAAGAATAGGTTCCTGACTCACCAAACAAACCTGTAAATAATAAAGTATAACTAAATCCCCAAGACTGAAATATGATTTAATGACAAACTTATTAAAAACCCAATCAGTTTTTTCTCTTTCCTTGTTTTTCCCATCAAGGCTTTCATGATCTACAATTTAGTACAGCTTGTCTCTTGTACACCCTATCCCATGACAAGGTCAAAAGAGACGCAAATAAAGAGTTATCAAATGATCAACATATTTTACTAACCGCATATAAACAAGCAATGATATGAGACAATCTTAAAAATGTACTCTATGACAGAAAAGTAATGACTAATTTTCAGATTTGTCAATATATTATTTCTCCAGAAATAAGAATACTTTAATAGGAATAGACCTAAAAATTGTATCTTGTCTTTTGTGTTTTCCAAGAGAAAGGTTTCAATTCTTAAAATCAGTTTGAAAACGTCAAACAAAAAGAATATTAGTGTAAGAGTTTATATACAGTTTATACAGTAAACAGTATATTCTATACATGGTGTATCCTCAGTATAAAAAACCTCATTATCCTCTAATAAAATGGCATGGGCATGGATCCCAATAATTTGTTGGATCTTTCTTTTACCATTGCTACTTTACTTTAAGTTGTTCACTTCATTTGATTTTGGCTCTACTAGAAACAATTACTTTGTGATGTCACATAATTAAACACCCTATTTTTTGTTTATATGCACTATTATGATTAAGTCTCGTGCACTCCTGTTATATTAGAATACTTGGCTGTTTTTGTGTACTGATGTTATACATGCATACTTGACAGTTTGTGTACCACTTTTATACATGTACATTTTTCAGTTTCTGTACAGCTGTTATACACACATACTTGGTGGTTTGTGTGCTGCTGTTATATATACATACTGGGCAGTTTGTGTGATGCTACTGTACAAGCATACTTGGCAGTTTGTATACCACTGTTATACATGCATACTGAGCAGTTTGTGTACAGCTGCTATGCATGCATACATTGAAGTTTGAGTACAGGTGTTATATATGCATAATTGTGCTTTGTGACAGCTACTGTAGTTTATTTATTATTATTTATTTTGCAGTCAGACGTGTCTGCACTGTTGAATAATGCATAGAACACTACACAATAGTGTTGTAACTAAATATCTTTAATGAAAAGTTTCACTATTTGCTGCAAAATCTGCCAACCCTCATTTGCATTGGAAAATCTTTCATAAAAAGGAAGAAGTAAAATTTAGAAAACTTATTACTCTGAATATACATGTATATAATCTAACTTCTATTTTTAGCTAACCCAAACAATACTTTTTGAGTGATCGCAGCTCAGAGTAACTATATAAATAATCTAGTACATGCATATTTCAATCACTTGGTGGGACCATGGCAGTTTAGGTTCCTACATGTCTGTTTTGTAAAACCGTGCAATTGATCACACCAGACAACAACTAGTGACAATGCTACTGGTCACTGGTAATTACATAAGACTGATTGAGATGATGAAACTAGTGACTAAACCTATGTAAATCTAAAGACTACGAAAGTGCATTTTGCCTAGCCTGAAAGTATAAAACTTTAACCTTGAATGTAATCTAAGATCTTTAACAATGACCTTAATTTAGAGTGGTTAGACATACAGAATAGCACATGGATGACAAAGTGACAGCTATGTTGAGTCTCTGCCATGATGGCCTTTCTGCCATGATGGCCTCAGCAAAATTTAACTTTTACAATTCTGTAATGTTACCCTTTAAATCCTCTTTGCATATTAAGTAATTTTGTTTGTGTCTGACTCCTTTTTGTGGGTTTACATGAAGGAACTTCTATGATAATGTCTCTTGCATCTTACTGTTTAGTAGAGTCAACTGTCCCTCTTTGAAATGACTAATGCTTTTGTTTCAAAATGGTTTTTAACAATCTGTCAAACATTAAATTTCAATAATTCATAAAAATTGTTTAGAACTACTCAAAAGACAGCACTATCGCTATTATTTTTCTATAGTAAAATTAATCTAAGTTGCCACAAAAAATATTATAAAATAAAACCAATTTAAACCTTGCATACATCTTGACATCAATGAAGTCAATACATTAAATACCGAATAGGTCACATCATTCAAATTCTTAATTTATACCTGCTTCCACTTGCTATGGGCAGTAACTCTTTTAGAGAGCACTGTTCAAAAGACTGTTTTAGCTAGCTTCATATGCTGAAGGTCAATGTGGAATGAGGAAGACTGATGACATTTGGCAAAGAAGGATCCACCCCATAAACCAGTATATTCCGATACACTATTATGCAATGTATCTGAACATGGCAATGATAAAACATGTAGTTTTGGAGTTATTCCTCTTTTTAAAACCCTTGTCTGACATTACTTGAGCAAATCTGGAGTAAAATCATGTAACCAAACCATTATATTTGTCCAACCTGTATGAGCTCATAGAGAACTGTAAAATTTATCTGCAGATTTCACTTTTGAAGCAACAACATTAACTTTATTTATATACATGCATATATTGCAATTTATAATATTTAAAGACTGCCACAATTTCTTCACAAATAATCTAACAGTGAATCTCAAGGGTTTCTCAACTTCTAGCTTCAGAAGATATCTGTAGAAGCCATTATCACTGTTTGAAGGGGATTGCAAGGGGTAGCTATCTTATCGTGGAAATAAGATTATAGAGCTTAAACTCATTGATCAATATACCTGTCTATGTAAGAAATGGTGGTCATACTCTTGTACAGGTATAGAGTCCAGTAAGACTTCCCCACTTTGGGCCTCATAAAAGTGTTCCAGAAGATTGATACATGAGGTTTTGCCCCCTCCACTGGGCCCCACCAATGCCACTATTTCCCCTGGCATCACTTGGAAAGATACATTCTGTAAACAGACATTAAGTCATATTCATTAAGCTTATGGCCTGGGTGATTCTCCCAGCAAACCGAATGTTTCATGAATGCCACAGTACTTTCTCTACTAAGCCTGTTCTTAATTTTCTGCCTTTTTCAGCATTAAACTCAGTATGGCAGTGTATTACCCATTCTTTTCCAAACAAACAAGTCACACAGACAACTAAAACTCTGAAATTTCAAGCAAGCAGTCCAATATTTACACAGAGAAAAGAAGAAAA
Organism: Megalonaias nervosa; assembly: GCA_016617855.1. NCBI lineage: Eukaryota > Metazoa > Mollusca > Bivalvia > Unionida > Unionidae > Megalonaias > Megalonaias nervosa. Next base: position 55,448 of record JAECUM010001206.1, read on the forward strand.
GGAATTTGCAGACCATTTCCAGCATCACCTTTACTGGGCAAATACATTAGAATTTGAATTGTTGACTACAGTAGAGCAAATGTTACTGAAAATACAATAATCATTTTGTCTTGGCAGTATTCAAAGTTTGGACATAGCAGCTTTGTCACAAATGAAAAAAAAAACACACTGTAGTGATATTTTTTAATTGTAAAAAACTTTCGGAGAAAGTTTAGATATAGGGACCTAATGTTAATCTTTAAGCATTTTGGGGGGATTAAAGCTTTGCAAATTCAAGTCCTGTTGCAAATCATGTAAGTGCTACATGGAATCTGCACATGAGCTACTACCTTGCTGAATGCTCAAAAAGTAACATTTAATCTTCAAAAGACTTCTAACACATAATAATCTTACCTTCAAGACAGGTGCATCTGGCCTGGATGGGTAAGAAAACCACACATTCTTGAACTCAATATGGCCCCTCAAACTTGGCAACACAACTGCACCAGAATTTGACACCTTTGGTTGTCTGTCCATGTATTCAAAAACTTTTTCAGAGGCTCCCAGGGCCTGCATTAGTCCTGTGTAAACTGAGCCTATCTCCTGGTGAAAGATATAAAGGTAAACAGCTGACCACCTGCAGATAATTCTGTAAATTATAGATCTTTTTTAAAGAGCTTGTTGAGCTTGTTGCAGTAGAATTTACAAGTCTGGATCATTTTCATCTTTTAAAAAAAAAATTATGTTGATTTTTCACCTTGCTTTTTGTAAATGTATGCAAACATTTCAGGTCTTATCCAAAGTAAAATGATTAACCTCTAAATGAAATTAATACTGTACGCAGCTGTTTACCTTATAGGCAACATTTAAAGTTGAATGTGCTATAACAGAAGAAACAGAAACCAGACTGTACTCTATACTCATACAGCTCACAGCTACGAAGCATTTAACAGTCTAAAGTAGCCTTTGTAAACATTGAACTACCATGAAGAAATAAGGTCAAGATTAAATTGATTTTTGACTATGAAATAATCGCCCATTTTCTAATTAAATTTTCTTTTTGCAATTCTTTATTCTATTTTAACACTTAAACTTTTCAAAAACTTAAAACTGACTTTTATTCAGTGCCATAAAGCCAGTACTGTACTGACATACCATTATATCAACCAATCAAATAAACAACTTATCTACCTACCTACTTTAACTGGGCTAAAAAAAACAACCAAAAAGAAACAGAGCATTATTTTCTATGATATCAAAGTAAGGCACCATATTCAGTTGATAAAAACGAGATATTTATTGTTCTGGTAGTATTTTTTTTAAGTCACTGTTCTTAAAGTCTGCTTGAGAAGCTATTAAAATTGTCAATTCATAGAAGCCAGATATAAACTTTGAGCAACCTTAGAGTGACAGACACTAGTATTTGCATAGTTCATGTATCGATAATTACTTTCATTTGCCACCATACAGATGAGATCTCACATGAAATGCATATAGCATGCAATCCAATAATTCCTTTACTCATTTGCTGTCTGCTCCAGTAGCCTAAGTGGTTAGAGCATTGCCTCATATATGGGAGATCACAGGTTCGAGACCTGTCTGAGTCATAGACTTAAAAATGGTACTAGCAGTTGCCAAGCTTGGTGCTCAGAATAGGGAGGTTAGTGTTAGGACTGGTTGGTCTGGCATAAGGATAATGTGACTGGTAAGGACATGATGCTACATGTTGCGGCATGATGCACCAATGCTAAACATCACTATAACTGCCACACTGTAGACATCGCAGCAACATGATTGAAAAATTGTTAAAGCTACATTAATAATCCAAAACACACACACACACTCACACTCATCTGCATGTACAACACAGGGTCATCATGCTGAGGGGAACCTATTACAATATATAATGTACAGTCATTAAATATCAAATATTTACTAATGAACAACCATTTATTCCTGCTGTTACGTGTCTAGGCTCGTATAAAAGTAACAAGAAAAGAGTGAAGACAGCAAGCTTTGTAAAATTTAACAAAATAATTTATTTCCCTAGAAAAAAACAAGGTAAAAATGAGAAAAAGGACTTATGGTTTACAAATCAAATCCAAAATTAATCCAAGAATTAAAAAATATAAGTCCTATCAATAAAAAGTCCTAAATGAACCACAGTTCTAATCCCATGCAATTCAAGATGGAGGGCGATGACGTATGTCGTAACCTTCAAAGTGTTTCCATGTCAACAGTTCCTTGTTGAATCACAAAGAATAATGTTCCAGTTTGGAATCCCGAATAATTTTCAATAAATGTCTTTGTCCAAGAATCAATTTAGGAGCACTTGTATTCCATGGTAAATAAATTACTAATTCCAAAAAAATAAAAATTCAACTGAAACTGGTCACAACAAAATACCTTTGAGTGTCGAAGATTTAAAACCCAACTGGCTAGTTCTTCTCAAGAAAACGGTTATACAGTAAGTTAAGATGCAAAACAGATTCCCATATGAGGGTCACATGGTCACCTTTATAGAACAACATAGAAACATTTACGTGCCTAACATCACATACTCTAGTATAGCCATAGCTAAAATCAATGGCTCTTACTCGGGGAAAAAAAATCTGAAAAAAAGTTGTTTACTCAAAATTGACACTAGTTCTGAATGGTCAGCAAACAGATACAATGTTTCTACTACTGGCTGTTTATAAGGTCAAACATAACTGAATTGAATTTCTAAAAAAAATATCAAATCCAGTAGACAAAGTTATCATTACAATAACATGTAATGGAATAAAATAAAATAAAATAAAAAAATTTAAAACTAACAAACAAGTTATTAAAAAATACATAACACTACTTTCTACTATTCTGGTCAGAAAGAGTCTTCTGAGTCAGCTAGGTGTATACACCATGGAATAATCTATGACGTCATAAAAAAATCATGCTTGTAAATTATAAAATGTAGGTCACAATGACTTTCACTGGATGTAACTGTAGAACAGAGATGTATCCAATTATCAAGTTTCATGACTGAAACATAAACAGCACCCAATAAATTAACTGCAAACACAAAATTTCAACAAATCACTGAAGCATAAATTTAAGTCACAGAAACCTCTTCTTGTACTAACAATGTAGAGTTTATCAAGCTGCATCTACTCATCCACTCAGTGTCACGATTCTATGTAGAACATTATGCATACAGAATTACAAAATCTCATGTGGTCATCAGCTAAATACAAAAATGTAACTAAAGTCACAAAATGATCAATATAATACATGATGAGCTACTTTCCTGGTAAGGTTATGGTAGTAACAGAAAGGCATATCATCATCACTTTCACTATTCTAGATTGAACAATGCCTGACCTGATATGAAGATCAATACAAAATATAATCTAAGACATTAAAGTGTAAAATATGGTCACAATGACTACTGAAATGAAGTAGTAGTCATCATCAAGATGCAACTCTACCAAGTTTTGTGATTCTAAATAGGATGAAAAAGACAAAACTTTATGTAGTCCTAAACTAAATGCAAAATTTAACCCGCTCACTGTCTGTCACATAGGGAAATAATAAACCACACATCAATTATGATAGAATATTTTTTAAAACTCATGCTGAATTGTTATCCTTTGAAAATATTTATTAGATGAATCAGCAATTTTAGGCACACCAGAAGCCATTTTTTTCATCAAATGCCTACATATTTTCACTCAAAATAAGCCTACTGAAAATACAGATGCAAAGCTACCAGAACATAATTGTAATATTAATGACCAGTTTAAAAATAGTGTAAGTTTAGTTAAAGATTTTTTAGGATAGCATAAAAAAAAAACATCTGATCAACATTCTGTCAAGAGACACATATACAATGTAGCTCAAGAAGAAAGACATGTCATTCTGACTTTCCATTAAAACAGATACTAGATCCTAGCCCAGTGGAGAAAAATAAATAGTAAATGCATGCAAGGTGCATCTTGGATGTACACTAATTCCTGTAGATCATGCAAGGTGCATCTTGGATGTATACTAATTCCTGTAGACCATGCAAGCCAGATAACATGCATGCCTATACCCATTTTTCAAGTGGTCTAGTAATCATTAATATTCCACTGAAAATCTCATGGTGAAGTTATTCTTGACAAGCTGTACATATATATATATATATAATAACTCATAGTACAAAACAAGAATACATCATAACAAGCAATGACTGATCATAACTTACATCTATGCAGCCTCCTAACTGCAGCTGATACAGAATAAAGGACACTAGGTTTCCCCCTGTGATTTTCCCCGTCATCACAAGGTGACCTCCATAGTACAACACAGAAATGGTCAAGGCCAGCTCAAAAATCTAATTGAAAGAGAAAATATTACAGATTTTGTTACATTGTGCACACCTGATTGATGATGTGGAACATGCAGATCAGAAGAATTACCAACCAAACAGCACAGAATTGAGTTCTGTCACTGTCCTGCAATGTAATAATAAGGTGAGAAATAAAAATGACCAAATGTGTTTGCTTAAAGAAAAGGTACACCTTTTCCACATCTCATGATACTGCACCTTAGATTTTTGATCTTCTGTTTCTGATTGCTCTAAAACATAATTCAGATTAATAATTTAAGTATGCCTGGTGTCCAGTTGGAAATTAGTATGCAATTCATGGAACTTAATTCAGGATCATTCAATTAAGTACGTGCCTAATGTTTATAAAATACAGTATAATATTTCAAAACTTTTACAAAAATCTTAATCAATGGAAAACTAAACATTTTGTCAATTGAGTCTCAATTTATATTATCTAAGAAACTTTAATAAGCAACTTCATACATTTTATGTCTGGAATTTTCATTCAATGATCTCAATCAAATCATGTCCAAAACAACAAAAAATAAAGAAGAAAAAATATAGCAAAACTTGATACATGTATTTAATATTTAGGGACAAAATTCTAGCCACTGTTAACATATCATATGGAAGATGCTTTAATTATTCCAAATTACAAAAACTTTCTCATTTTCAACATCATTCTGTTTTAATTTCCAGTACAAATTAAAGTTTCTTTTCTTGCATCTTATGATTGATCATATGCTATGACACAGAATAGTGTGTAAGCTGGGACTTAGTTTTTCCATATTATTCTTAAACTGGCAGAGAATGCCATTACGCTGTATATTAATAGCCTTAAACTGCCTTACCTGTGTGGTCCATTACACTGTATATTAGTAGCCTTAAACTGCCTTACCTGTGTGGTCCATTACATTGTATATTAGTAGCCTTAAACTGCCTTACCTGTGTGGTCCATTACACTGTATATTAATAGCCTTAAATTGCCTTACTTGTGTGGTCCATTACATTGTATATTAGTAGCCTTAAACTGCCTTACCTGTGTGGTCCATTACACTGTATATTAATAACCTTAAATTGCCTTACCTGTGTGGTCCATTACATTGTATATTAGTAGCCTTAAACTGCCTTACCTGTGTGGTCCATTACATTTTATATTAATAGCCTTAAACTGTCTCACCTGTGTGGTCCAAACTGAGCCTGCATAGCATAAAGCCCGTTTTTTGTAGACAGCATATATGGACTTCAGTGCAGTGTCATAACGAGTTATTTCCCCTTTCTCATTTGCAAAGCTACGGACTGTCTTCACGGAGGAACAGGCCTCTTCAGCCACTTCATTAGCTTTGGCTAGACTGTCCTGCACTGCTTTTGAAAGTTTCTAAAGAGATTAAAAAGGAGCATCATATGTGCATTGATTAGAAATTAACCAACAAAGACTGCAAACAAATCTATGTCCTGCCTCTTTTTGAGTTATAAACTTCGACAAAATCTTCAAGATTGGGTTGATGCTGTCACCAACGCAAGTGTCACAATGTCTTGCAATTTTCTCTAAAAATTAAGGAGTCGAAAATGAAATGTAAATGATATGAAAATAATCTGAACTGGTTTGCTAGCAAGAGAATCAAAATGATCCCAAACAATAAATAGACCTTATTTTTATAACTCTTAGCTGTTGCAAAGATTACAGATCCTAAAAGAATACACATATCACCAACAAAACAGATCTCAAATATTTCTTTCAGACACATCCTGCTGTCTTTATTTGACTGATCAAAGAATAGTGGAAATTTGTTGCAATTTAATAGACACATAAATTCACAAATTTGAAATCTAATAATAATAATATAAAAAACCCAAACATTTGAAGAAGATATATCAGTTGTGAAAAAATGAAAATTGAAATATCAAATTATTAAAAATATGAGAAAATGTGTCATTTTGGTTGCAGATATATTGTTGTCTGGTGATTGTAGTATCCTACCTTGATCAACTGGTTCCCTTTTAAACTGCTAATTATTCTTACCAAACTTTCTAATTCGCAACACCTCTACAGATTGTCTGACAAAGCAACAATGTATAAACCAGATCTAGTTTAGCATTTTGTAACAAACAATCAAATTGTTCTGATGAAGAAATTATAGTTATTTCGGATTTACATGCAACTTACCTGGAAATAATGTCCATAAAATTGGGTGAAGGCATACACAGTAGGTACACCGATAAGAGTGACAACACTCAGATGCCAGGATAGTTTGAACATGAAAAAGACCACTCCACAACCTTTTATGAAATTTCTCAAGAAGATATTGATGTTCAAGCTTACTGTATCACCCATTGCGGAGGTGTCTGATGTGAGACGTGATGTTATATCACCTGAAAATTAAAAAGAAGTCAGCTCATTTCTACAGATATAGGCGAGATTTCAATTTTGCTTAAACACTATTGGTGCCAAGGCCTTATTGTACAAATAGTTACACATAATTAAAACACCAAGAATTATCATCCCATTATAAAAGAATGTATTTAGGTGTGTATGAATGCATCAAACATTTCTTATAATTAAAAGATCATATAATTATAGACACATTAGTTCATACAAAATTATGTGCCTGGCAGCCTTGACAAGCAAATTTTAACTTTGGGCAACCAAGCTTCTCAAAGCCGGCACCCAACCAAACAACCGGATTCTGGCTACTTGTTGTTTCTGAGGAATGCATTTAGTATCATGTAAGATCAATAACAGTGCTGACTCTATATTGTTGATTTTTTCATTCACTAAGCTAAAATTGGCAATGTCAAGTGCCACAAACTAAAATACAAGTTAATAAAAATGTTTATTTTCACATCTGAAGAGATTTTGCTTCTCTTTCTTGCAATCTAAGCCAGTTTTTCTTTATTTCATAACTGAATTTACATTACCCTGTGCATAATGGAAATGACATGACAATTTGGGGTAACCATATTTCCTGATCTGGTTGCCTAGGGGAAGTCTGATGCACCAATGGCAACCAAGCTGTCTGAAAAATGTTCTGGCCATATTACAGATGGGACAGGCAGACAGTAACATAAAAACAGTTTATATAATAACCTAATGAGTTCATACAAGTAGCAGTTCAGCTGAAGAACAATTTTACTCCTACCTGTTTTGACACTATCAAAGAAGCCAATCTCCTGTTTAAGAATTGCAGAAAAGAGCCAGCTTCTAATCCGGATGTTAAGTCGACCAATACATAGCGACAAGCAACCCCCTCTTAACCCTGCAGCCAGGGAACTGAAAATAAAAGGATCATGAAGTAAATTGTGGTTTACATGAAAATCATAAAATTTGGATAGTATACAAGTGTAGCGAAGTTTTAAAAATAAATATTCTCCTTACTACCACTGTATTTTGTTATAAATATTCCCATTACTGTCATTGGATTTTACAACAAATATTCCCCTTTTTGCAATTAGATTTTCACAGACCTACTAATACAGACAACTCTACTTATCTGCATATAAGTTATTTGCATAATTAACTTTTTTGCAGAAATCCTCAAAGCAGATTTTTTCTTCATCTGTCGACAAATTCTTTCAGTTATTTGCATATTGCTTAAAATATATACATAATCTGCAGATATGAATAGATTTTTGTCCTTAAATTGCCTCCAGTTGCATATTTAGACATGATCCACACCTGGTTAGCAGACTTCACATTTGCATGGCCAAGCAAGATGGTCCAACAACTCAAATTTAATATGACAACTTAAACAGGAATCCCTGCAACAAACTGATGCTCTACTCAGCAAAATGAATTTCCAGGAATTCAAGACCATTTCTTCCTTTTAATTGAAGAGTATAGAACAAATCTAATATTCTTCAGCCATAACAAGATCATCAAATTATGTTTTGCCTGACAGATTTGTACTCTGCAGAGAATTTGATTTCAAAGAAAAATATTTTCCCAGGTTTTTTTCAAGACAAACAATATCAGTGTCGGGCATAGGAATAGTAGCACAGACAGCTGGAATGCCAGAGTAAGGGTAATGTTAGGCAGACTGACAGATCTATCAATAAGATCACATGTAATGTTAACATTCTAAGGCTCAACTTGACAAAGCATAGGACCATATGTACCAGAAGCCATACGGTCACTGAATAGCATGGATCAAGAGCTGGATGACCAGACGGTATGGTCAACAGCCAGTACAGCATAAAAGCTGAGGTACAGCTGGACAGTATGGATCGTTGAGTCAGACAGTTGAACTGTATGGTTGGTAGCTGAGATGGCATCAAAACTGAGGTGCAGCTAGATGACATTCAAGTATGAACTCCATGCAAATGGACTTACAGGGCCAAAGGCCATGCTTGGATATGTGGGGGGAATTATGCCACCTGGGCTGCTTAGAATTGGGTGGAAACTCCCCCAAAGTGCTAACATTCTCCCTAAAACAGAAAGACAGAAGGATATAGAAATGGTTATTCAAGTCATTTATAAACCACATGTGCCCAGACTTACAGACCCAAAGGTCATCCTCACACATGCAGGGGGACTTATGCCACCTAGGCTGCCAAGAATTGGCAGGAAACTCTCCCAAAGTATCAAAATTCTCCATATGTAAGAGCATCTCTGACAATGCTGGCAAAAATATTAGTGTTCTTAGTCCTTTGATTTCTCATGTCACTCCCATTTCTTGCAGTTTTCCTTAAAACTGTTGACCATGTATTCTCAGACCAACTGGCACATATGCTATGCATAGCCCATGATGTAAACTTTGTATATGTGAGACATGAGTCATGGGATTTCTCACTGGCATGCAGTCTTGCATTTAGCATACTTAATTGTCACAGTTGATTCTGAAACAACAAAGTAAGAAAGAGAAAAAAAGAAATGCATAGTTAACTGCATTAAAAATGTCAGTGATACCCACTATACCAGGGGTGATAAGTAGTGTGCATGGGCATGAACTACAACATGTTCTAATACAATGTAGGTGTGTAGAGTCACGCAGTCATAGAACGCAAATCCTAAGTCTCCGTAGATAAAAAAACAATTTAAACAATTATGGTCACGATTCCAAACATAAAGTATACCACCTGTAGAATAATCTTTAATACATCTGGAAATAACAAATTCCTCAATGGGTGGAAAGAAAATAGCATAAATATCCACATGGTTTTGAAAAGTGAAGTGAATAATGTCTAGTCTTGTAGGCAGCAAGAGGAAGTAATTTGAAATAATTGATGCTCCTTGTCTGTATCTCTTAGACAGAATAAATAAATTTTCATCTTTGGGAGGGCTGCATTTAGGAGGTAGTAGGGCTTATATTCTGAATGTTAATGTAATCAGGGAATGTATTTGAAGGAGAAAATTATAAATCTAAACAATATTTTTGAGTAAGAAAATGAAAGAAATAAGTTGGTGACCTTTCCAGGAGCTGCATTTACACCTCTCCCTCAATAACTCACACACATCAGGGTCCAGAAACACAGACTGCACTATAAGCGAGGGCGCGAGTTACCGAGGGACCTCCAAAAAACCTGCTAGACATCCAGAAAACCACGGGGTTGGTGTTTGGGGGGGAACTGGGCTGTTTAATGGCTGAATCCTTGTTTTATAATCAAGTCGAGAAAAATTGTCAATATGGCGCTTTTTCTGATGAAGTTATTCGTTATTATCTATATATCACATTTATTTTCAAAATGTCCAACATCTGAAAGAGCAATAACATGACTGCAGCTGGTTTCAGCAGCCAAACACAGTAGGCGTAAACATTCATGTATTACGTCACGGCTTTTTGTTTTGTTGTTTAGTCTGGTTCCCGGAGAGATGCTTAATAGTATTTCATGAAACTAGGAGTCTACAAAGCATGGAACCAGACTAACTGTTGATACACTACTAAACAAGATTCCTTTTTATCAAAAACATGCAACATTTATTTCGTGAGACAATCATCTATGTCGAAACTCAATTTTTGTATTTTTCAATTAGTAAAATATTGATGCAGTGATTTCACTGCAAAAGTAATAGTGAAACTTCTTATCATGCTTGAGGATATCTCTATGCGCAAATTCAAGAATTCTCTGAAATTAGTCTTTCCCACAATGGTCCATATCTGTGAAACAAAGCTCTTTATTTTATGAAGTACTCATTTCGCTTGGTTGCCTTGCTATTTTTAATCACATTTACGATTGAATAGGTTAATTTAAGGTAGTTTAATTAGATAGGTACACAATACAATGTATCACAGTGTTCGATTGGTCAAATGAAATAAGTTACCCGACATACGACCGGTACCGCTGGTTCTTAAGCATGTAGGATTTGTATGCCTTTTGACTTTATTTATTCCACCTGCTTTATTTGATTCAAGAAACATAATTACCGTGATAATAGAAAAGGAGGCCCGCTTTTTATTTAGTGCAACAATACAACAAATGCTTCCGCTAGTCCGATATCAAAACACGGTGGGCACTCAATTTGGTTCTCAGTGAAATGCTCACAGACATAGCTGTTACAGTAGATTGACACATTTTACGTTTAATTACATGAGGACACATTTCATTTATGATGATTACACTTAAAAAGAACTAAAAGATAGAACTAGAACACAAATTCCAATTGATAAAAAATTATTCAATTGGTATTTATTTATTAAAGTACTGCCTCCGCTGGCATAGTGACATTTTCATTGATCGAAATGTCCTTGAATATTGTTAATTGCGGTTTACAAAGAATGTCGTTTGAAAAGAAAATGTAACAAATTATATGACTTCTAATTACAAGTCGATATTTCATAATGTTGATTAAATTTCCAGGTCCTATCTACCGCTTTCGATGATAAAACGAGCAATATATCAAAGGTTTCCGTTACCAATTTTGATCGCAATTTTCTTCAAGTTCAACAAATAGGGTCCGTTTTTTGGGGTATTTTCTGGTTTAAAAATTGGGATCCACGCCTGACCTCGCGTTATAAGCAGGTTCGCGAGTTATCGAGAGAGTGGTGTATAAAGGAGAGTGTTAAAAGTTAACACCACGACAGTAATGTAATCCCATTCCAATATTGTTACTGTCAATCACAACTCAATCCACACACAATTAATAACTTTGGTTCAGAGTTCACTTATAAAGTAAATAGTTAAAGTGTTTACATACACCATATAAAATGTTTAGTTTTAGTGGCTTGGCACGACTGAAGGTTTTCAACTTCAGCATGGCTACATTACATGACTTATGGTCATTTATAAATAAAAACCTGCAAAATCCAAACCAAGCCAGTCTCCCAGTAAAAAAACAAATGGTCATTCAATTTGTTTAGAACAAGAATAAATAAAAGCACAGATGGCATACAAATAAAATAAACTCCATAATAAAAAATATCTCAATATTCAAACATTTATTACACAACTCTGAGAATATCAGTGATATTTTTTGAAGATTTTTTTTATCAATAAAAGCAGGCATATACTGATGTAAAGGAATCTATGCACATAATCTGAAGTCTTTAGGAGAAATCCCAATGTCAATATCACCATCCATACAGGGGAAGTATTACCAGGAAGATTTTCAAGACAGCCATCATGGCAACCATACTAGATTTGTTTGGCACCATTTTTATTTTGTACCAACTAGGTATCACAAACCCCATGCTGTTATTGCCATCCATTTATGAGAAGCAGAAGTAACGTTATTTTCATGATGGTCACCAGGGGAGGCCATTTTGAGAATCAGCATCATTTTCATTCTGAACCAACTATACACTGTAAGAACTCTTGGTATGAAAACCCTGTTTCAAAATGACATTTCCATTTAAGAGGAGTAGCAATAACAAGATTTTCATGATTGCCACCATGGTTGTCACATAAGACATCGGATCAGCACCATTTTAATTTAGGACCCACAAGACATTATTTAAAGCTTTTGTTGAAATCCACTTGCTGATGAAACTCTCCATTTTAGAGAAGTAACATTAACAAGATTTTTCGGGATGGATGCCATGGTGGCCACATGGGATATCAGATTCACACTATTTTCATTTAGGACCAACTAGACATCAAAAGCAATTTTCTGGCAAAAGCATACTCAGGAGAAATACCCATAACAAGATTTTCAAGATGGCCCCTGTGAGGACCATTTTGAAGGTCAGATTGGTACCATTTTCATTTACAAGCATCTAGAAATCATACGAAGTGAAACATGCATGTTCATAAGACTATTCATCCAGGAGAAGAAACGATAATAACAATTTCATTTAGAAGCACCTAGACAATGGGATGAATGAGTGTGTTAAGTTTCATGGCAATCTTCATTATAGTTTATGAGCAGCAGCAATAACAAACTTGTACAAATGAACAGCTGCATCATGGACATACAACAGACTGTCCAATAAGCTCTTCTGATCTATGACCAGCAAAGCTTAAAAATAATAAAATTCAGAGTTATTTTTCAAAGAATGGATCTATACAAAGTGAAAATGCAAACAAAGCTCCAAATTAAAGAGAACTCCCCCAAAGAATCACACAAAAGGATGTATGTTGCACTGGATGTGAAGTAAAATGATTTGTTAGTGATGACAACATTTGTGTCACAATTTGGATTCACGTGACAATAATGTGGAGAATGAGAGAATGACTCCAAAGATAAAGAGCCAATGCCATCTTTACCATCATCACCTTCTTCTTCTTCTAATAATAATAATAATAATAATAATAATAATAATAATAATATCCTTTACTTATCCAGGGTGACATAATAAGATAATAGTTAGTTTACAGTATGATCCTGTGATTAAGATGAATCGATAAAAGATAATATCTCTTTAATTAGTAATAGTCTACAAGGTTAACATCTACTACATAAAAGATAATAAATATAACTGACTACAAATTATATACGGTCAACATAATGTTATCACAAAGATGTATAATGCCAACCAATTAAAAATGCTATGGAGTCATAAAATCAATCTTGCTCATTAAATTATCTACTGAGTTAAAGGTTCCTAAAAGCTTTAACATTAGTGCTTGCTTAGTATCATGCTGCAAGCTATTCAATGAAAATTTACCAGCGCAAGGACAAGGTTTCTTAATATACTCTCAGAACTTTTTGTATATATAAATTATTGTTTGAATTAGTTGTGAACTCCTTGTATTAATGTTCCCTAGGAACTTAAAATACACTAACATACTTATGTTTTAAACTACTTAAGCCCTTGAAAGTAAGAAAGTAAGAACAGCCTTTTAAAAATAATCCTTGATTGGCCACAGTCTATGAGGTCATGAGTGCTGATATTCCATGTAAACTGACAGATTTCTTTGGAGTCAACTGAATATATATATATATATATATATATATATATATATATATATACACACACACATATATGCAAAACTTAAGTGAATCTAATTTTAAAATTTAGAAAACCAATAAAGAACATTTCATCATAAATAGTACATAAGGAACGTAAATTATATGTCGATATTTGCTGTCACAAATTCAAATTTATAGTTACATAAATTCTGTTTTTCAAATTCATGTTCCACTTATTTATTTTCTCCTTGACATAGATAATTGTCCCTGGTATTAATCACTGATCAATCTATCCCTCTAAACATCTATCTAAAGGCATATCTATTATTTACTGCAGGTTATCTCCCTTTAATCTTTGTCCACTGTTTTAATTTTTGTCCACTGTTTATTTGCATAATCCAGATAACTGCACAAAATTCCTTGGCCAATGCACATGATGCAAGTAAGTGGAATTAAGTGTATTTAGATGACTGTACTTACTGGGTATCACAAAATGTTCAGGTTGGAAGCAGAGATCATTTAAAGTGGAACACAAAGGTATCAGCTAACGTCTAAGAATTAGTTACACTTACAAAGGTATTAAATTTTAAACAGCTTCTTACCATAAGCCTTCAAACAACAAAGATAGCTTGCACTGTACAATCAGGCACTGTGACAAAATGTATAAAATCTGGGAGCCACTAATCAAAGTTACTTTATATCAAGATAGTTAAATTACAGGTTTGGACCTTTTGCCAGTATTATCATCCTTTTGACTGGTACAATATTATTCTTTTACTTAAGAAAGAATTAAGTCAATAATATTAAATTCAAATTATGAATTAAACTTCACACACAAACAAACACACACATACACACCTTGACAAAATCAGTACTACTGCAAATCATACACAGCTGATAAGCTAAACTATGTTGTCGACTGTATCAATCTCATTCTTACCTTCCCAGTGATATCAGGGACATCATTATAATAGCATTGGTGAATTCCCCTTCAGATTTGTCAATTACAATTCCATCCACAACCTTTCCTGTATAAAATGGTACAAAGATTTCACCTGAAATTGAAATGAAGTGCACAGTGTAACCTCTGTAAAGGAGCAACCAGGATAGACACATTTTCACTGTAAGGGAGGTGGCAATGGATGGGAGGCTACATGGATTTAAAAAAAAAATTGCAGAGAATGGAAAATGAGACCTTGGCAGAATAAGAAACTATTGTTTACAGCAAGTGATTGCTACAGGAGGATGCACTGCATATTACAACATACATCATTCAACTATTTCCATGCTTGGTAATTTTCCTCCAATAAAACAAATTTTTCAGATAAATACCATTATGTGCATGAAATTGACAAGGCATATCAAAATTTGAATATATGAATTTAATTGTTGACTACATGAACCCATAATGCTTGGAGTACATCTGCCTTAAGCAACTGTCTGAAGAAAAGAAAAACTCCACAAAACACAAGCATTGTAATTACAGATATTATGAATCCAAAAGGAACTATCCAAATTGATGTAATTTTGCAAAAGGGCAATTTTTCCATTGAAAAATGCATTCAATAAACAATATGAAATAACAATGCTTAGCATGACCAGAGCTACAATCAGACTCAAAATATCCAAAATATAATGAAAATTAAAGATATAGCACATACAGTTATCTGTTACAATGCTTCCTATAACTGGCCATCCCAACAACTGATGATGACAGAAAGATATGACCTAAAGGTCAGTAAGACATTGTGCCTCCCTCGATGAGAAAAATTTGAAGTGCATCATTAATATATTTCTTAACCTTACTGTACACACTCGCTCATATGTTGAATAAAACTGGAAATAACAAAGACTGATTTGCCATTGCATAATGTGCCAGCAGACTGCAGAATATATTGTTTCTTCTACTGATTAATAAACAGGAGACCAAGACCTGCTGGTACGTTATGGGATTGCAGATCTGGGTCTCTAAAGTTTGCAGCTGGACTGGACTTACGAGAGTATACACATTATTTGCCTTAAATGTAAATATCATAAACTTTAAATACCAGCCCACTGATACTTACCTACAGCTGCTGCTGTTAGGAAGAAAAAGGCCACTATAAGAAGAGCTGTATCTGGTTTGGAGTAGGACAAAAGGCGTAGAATTGTAGTTTTCTTTCCATGGTGCATGCTGCTGTTGGGCTTACATGCATCTCCTGTTATGGAATTTTCATGACAATCCATTTTGCCTAAGAGATGCTTGCGTTCTTCATGATTGTCATCATTAATGCTTGCAAGTGACTGTTTTTGTGTATGTATTTCTATTTTCTGTATTAATTTATATTGTAGAATTACGAGAAGAGCAGAGAAAAGTGTCCAGGAAAACAATAACCAAAACCAGAAATTGTACAGATTTTCTTCAATTTCTGACCATACTAAAAGTTTGATAAATGTAAACATCCATATAAAACCAAGTAAAAGAGTCAGAAAAATTTTTAAAGACTTTAATCTTGCCAAAGTATCTTTCATATTTACCAACAATGCCAATAGTATGCCAACTTGAACACAAAAACGCAACATTCCTTGCAGCCACAAGTCAAACAATGATCTATCAAAGGCAAACTCCCAAACATCTGTCATAAAATGTTGGTAAAAGTCCTTGCCATGAGTGAAGAGAATTGTTGTGACAGTAAAATCAAAAACACTAATTACAGCAACAATTACTGTGGAGGTTAATCTTTTCATTTTGGTGGCTGAACTGGAAAAAAATGTGCAAATCTACAAATGTTAAATGCTCAGATCCTAAAGTTCATTAATTTTAATTAACAGATGTATCACCAGAGTTGCCTCTTTGTTGATGCCATGATTAAAATTGTTTACATATCTCGTCAAAGGAGTTACTGATTACTCATCAAAATTTTATGGGTAACAAATACAATGAGCATGCTTGCAAAACCAGAAAACAAAACTGATCATTTATTTGTATTTACACACGATGTTTCCTTTAATGAAAAGGACATGCATGGAGATTGAGTGTTTATTCTACTCTGTTGATCTATATACAGCTAAGAAAATTGGGATCTAAAAGTATTTATTAGTCAAGGTAAACTACCAACCCATTTTCATCTAACAACATATCAGCTGTTTACAAAACATTAGACAAAATTTTAACAATTTTACAAAGAATAAATGTAAAAAATATGTACCTAAAGCATAATACAAAATGTGTATAACACAGTAACACATGCGACTCAGAAAATATTGGCTGAGAAGACAGAGGTAATCTAGATCCTAACTTGTAGTGGCTAGTTCACAAATACAAATGTCTTCAACATTGCATTTAAATATTCTACTGAGACTAATACTTAAATGAATAATTTTCAATAGATCTTTATACAATAAAACATCTTTATGTATCATGTATTTCTTACATTTTATTACATAAAATTCATCTGTTAAAAAGTTATACCCAAATTATTTGCCCACATTAATGTCATTAATGTCACCACTGACTATATTGAAGCATTTTTAGTGCACACCTAAATCAGTTCATATTTGACATAACTTATCTATAATGAGCAGATTTTATTTCAACTCTATTATCTTCATTCAGCCTAATTGTTTGTTTGTAATGTTTTGTTACATAACCTGTTTTCAATAGTAAAGAATGCACTTATGTATAGTTTTAATGCTACAATAATTTTAAGTAACAATTCACAAAACATACATACATTCAAAAAAATATACACATCACAAACCCATCAACCTCAATAAATAAACACATCAGAATAATGCTGCTGTAAAAAAAATCAATATCACATACATTGATCTAAAGATAAACAATAAATCCTCATACCTGCCTTTTTGTTATGTAAATATTATGTAATTTAAGTAAAAACTATTAAATACAATATAAACTGTACACAGTTGCATGCATATGCATGTATAAATGAACAAAACAGTTATTGTTAATGACTGAGATTTTCCTATGGAAAGACTTCAGTGAAGTTTGCAGTTTTTGTATTTTAATGTGTCCTGATATCTGAAAACTTTGTAACTAATGTATGATAAACTGTCACCATCAAAAGAACGTATCTAATCCTGCTCATGTAATTTGCTAGTTTTTTTTATGATGTGAAAATACTGGGAATGCTCATAGCTCAAAGTCAAATTCAAAAATTAGTTCCTCTAGAAATACCAAAAAATAACTGAGAAGTAGATTTCACATTCCCTCTTTATTTCAGTTTACTGAATAGAACTGAAGAAAATTTACCGTGGCCGAATATGAGCAAATATATGCAATGCTCCTTGCCTCTCATTCACCAAAAGGTTACACTATACAAAATGAAAACATCTCTGCTGCTTTCATCTTCACTAAAAATAAGCTTCTCAGTGACCAAAGCAAACTAACTCAGTCAGTGTGACCAGCATCCTTAATTGTGATTCTCCGTGACAAAAACACCACTACACAAATGGAAACCAAAGTAAGAACAAATGCAAATATGTAAAATGTTTCCTCATCAAAGATGTCAGTGAAGGCTGGAATTCGTGCTGCTAGTTTGTCCACAATCTTCTTCTTGTGGCTATCCTCTGGCAACATGGCAACTTGCCTTGGTCTGCAAAAGAGAATAATGGCTATAACAACAAGAATTTTATCAAATCTAAAAGCTTGTTGGTAAAGTAATCTAAATTGTTCATTATTTTAAAAAGAAAATTCGTAACCATGACACATTAGAAGCCCTGACAAAAAAACTGATGTTCCAAAATAGAAATGAAACATGATATGTTATGCATGCTTGACTGCCCTTGGTTTGGTTTGGCATTTTACAGCATGGCAACATATGTAGTTTATTTTGTGCCAAGGCTAAAAACCAAAAAGTGATTTGCCCAAGAACACCACATGAGCTGATATGAAGGTAAAATTTGAACCAGCCCCCTTTCAGTTATAAGTCCAGCATGCTATCCACTCAGCCACTGTGACTCATGTTTCCACAAGTCACTTACGACATGAAGAAAGCAGCAGGCCTGTCCTACATCCCTGAGTACACAGGCCAAGGGCAGGGCTACACCTGCATTTTCATGAAAAATTGTGGATGGCTGTCCTCTATCCCCAAGTACACAAGAGATGGACAAGGCTGCTCTTTTGATTTTTTTCACAAAAAATTGTGGATGGCCAGATACTGATGCTCTACTGTCCATAAAAGATTTCCAGGAATCCAAGATACAATCAGTTTTTGTTGAAACCATCTCTGATATTTTTGTGTGATAAGAAAATTTTCAAACTGTACAGTGGAAGTTCAAAGCTTCTAGTCTCAAACAAGAGTTCAACACAACAGAAACCATCCTAAGTTCTAAAAATAGGAAGTGACAGCCATATGAGACTTTATCATTCTGAAGATCGTACCAATTAACATAATGTACTTAATAAGAATAATAATAGTAACATTAGTAGTTGTACATGTAGTAGTTGTGATTAAAGCTGCTGCTACTGCAACTGGCATGGTTTAAAATTATCTATGTTAGTTTACTGAACTAAATAAAGAACAGTTTCTTTTTAATTAACATGAAGTTTATGACTAAAAATACAAATTGTCACTGAATATTACTTTATCTTAGTCTTCTTCCATATATGTAACTTCTTACAAGTTCTTGAATCAACTTTAGCAAAGCAGAATGCTAGCATACCCATTACCAACTGTATTACAGGCCCTATCAGCTGCAGAGTTTGTAATTGGTATATCCAAAAAAGTTCTCTATCTTTCCTATCAGAAGTGCTACTGGAGAGCTCTGGAGATTTAATAATTTCAACTATCTGATATTTAACACAATCTTTGTTGTGGTCAGATCAATTAAAATGCTCAAAATCTGGAGAATCTTTAAGATTAAGGATATCCCTCATATGTTCTTTTATTCTCACTTGGAATTCCCATTTAGTTTCTCATATTAAATCTTACCCAAAGCTCTCCTTTAGCACATTTTATAGGAAAGATGGAGAACTTTTGTGGATATACCAATTACATACTCTACAGCCAGTAAGGATTAACATCTCTGTTTAAATGGGAGTTTGGGCATTTTTAACATAATTTATATTTCCTCCCATGCAAACTTAGATACTCTGGGCCCCCAGTCATAATGCTGGAATATTCCACTCTTCTGAGGAAATCACTCTCCTCAAAATGCTGCCCCAGCTTAAGAATACATCATAAATTATGATGCAATCTCTCTGTTACACAACCTATGCATAGCAAAATGCATTACCAATGTGTGAACTGTGAAGCAAAATTTAAATATCGCAAATCTTTAGGGTGACATATCAAGATTACACAGGATCAGAGTATCTTGCAGTGTTTGCAGAAAAATCTTCAAAAGAAAAGACGATCGGTTTAACCACAAGAAAATACTAAAGTGCTCTATGTCTACAAATTCTACCGAAATAAAAACAAACCCAATAAGTTCATGTGAGATTACTGAGCCAAATTAATCTAGAAAACAGTTCTTCAAAATGGGTTGTTACTGAGGATCTCCTGACCCCAACAACTGTTTGGAGTTCACAACCACTTATTGAATATCATGTGATTCAGCAAGGACTTAAAATCAATTATCAATTTGACACACCTGCAGCCTTTATTTCAACCGGTAATCTGTACAACAGCATGGCAGTATTATGTTCTGCATTACAGAAATTAACGATGTGGTTCTATAATATAGAGAACAAAGTGTCTGTAGATTGAAAATAAAAGATTCATAAGAGTTTTCTTTTCATTTCTTTATTTATACCCCTCTTTATAATCATATTTCTCTAGTATCCAAAACCCGGCTACAAGATAATGGTTTATTTCAGAACCCAGATGCTATAACAATATGTCACAACAACATTGGTCACATGATCTTACCAGTAGCAATATTGTAACAAAGGGGTATATAAACCTCTCACTGACATAACAAAGTGATCAGTTGAACATATGAATCAACCTGAATTATTCCTCTGATGAGTTACAATAATAATGAAACTGGCCAGGGATAGGGGGTGACTAGAACACCCCAGCAGATGGGAGGGAATGCCTCCACATCCATTCAGTCATCATCTTCCTCATACTCTGTCCCAACTTCAGCTTAGTTAATTTGGTAATATCAAGCAGTTCTACTTGAGACAGGGGACCTATCAAACTGTTCCACCAATGACATGGAACCAGTAGTGACATCTGCTTCAGTCTATGACCAAATTCAATCATCTAACCAGAGTCTATGGTTGGACAAGAGTGTGACTGAACTCATTCTAGATTGATCCTAGTAACAGTGACCATCAAAATCCATGTGGTTTCTCTGGTTTCCAATTGGGCAAATACGAGGAAAGTTTATCTTTAGCAACTCACTAAATATTCAAATTAAAACCTAAGGTTATAAATAACAGGAAATTTGGAAGTAAAACTTCCTTTTGTACTGAACTTTACAGGATGATATGAAAATGTATTCAATGTGAAATAAATTCTGATTTTCCTGTTTTATATACCAGAGGTAAGAGCATTTACACAGCAGCATGTTTCCAAGGATACCTATTCCCAATAATGTAAATAGTAAACATTAAAGAGAAACAATATGTTTTATGAATTAAAATTCACGTAAAAACTTTTAAACACATAAATTAAAAAAAGAAATTCACTCAACTTCACCATCTTGAAGTTACTAATATCTCCAGGAGTAGCAATAACAAAACTATCAATACTGAAGACATGGTGGCCAAACTGGATATCAGAGTGATACTATTTTCATTATGGACCAAACCGATATTGTAATTAGTCTGAAAGTAAACACCTTGTGTTAACCATCCACTCAGGATGATTAGCAATTGCTAGTGCCAGTATCTGATTATCTTCATAATAATTTTCATATCAATAATTTTTTTCCTTGATGTCATAACAGTCAAAATGTAAAAATGCAACTAATTTTAAATTCAAAATATTTAACATCATGTTATCTTAAGTTTTCTTTTCTGAACAAGCAGATTTCTTACAGGTATCCAGCATGATGTGAGCTGTTTACTGGTTGTTCTTCTGTGTTTTGTGTACATTCACATAGAAAATGAATAGTAACATATTTCTCGTTTTAATTCTGGGTAAAAACCACAACAATTTTTTTTCTCAATAAAATAAGTACATTGTGGGATTCTAACCTCATACTCCTTTGTAACTGGCCACCACGCTAACTGCTAGACTAGCCAACTGACAACACAACAGGGGAAATTTTTTGGTCATGATGTCATTGCTGTCTATTTACTGGAGTAACATATAATTTTTGACAACTCACTCCAGTAAATTATCAAGTATACTTCTCCTTAAAAATCCACAAATTCATGGATCTGCATAAAACACAAATTTATATTTTATAAAAGCATATTTTGTTTAATCCTAGATGCTACTACTGGACTGGGTTTCTTGGTAGTGCTACCTACTGGATTCAGGAGAAGTAACTGACTTTGGTGGTCAGGTGTAATAAGCAGTTTTAACAGACCTTTGCTCAAATTTGTGAGCCCTAATCAAAGTAAATAACCAACCCTGTGGCTTCATCAACTCAATGACAATTTAATGCACTTCTAAATACCCTAACCTGATAGCCATTCATACGGGGGAAAAGAATATAGCTTTTTATCCACTACAGCGTAAAGTTTCTGGCTTTGATTGACTTATCAAGTGTATCACCGGTAGCAGACAATAATGAAGGTGGCTTTTTAAAGAGCTGGTAATCTTGTTACATTTAAACCACAAGTTTCTGACTCACAACAGTGATATGCAGATCAATCTCAAGGAGCTCAGCTGAATATATATTAATAAGCTAGTTTTTGCTTAGTACCTAGGTAACTACCAATTAAGCATCTTACAAAATCAATTATTTCAGTATCATGACTAATTTTTATGTAAGTTAATTAGACAATAGTGGCCATGGTGTTACTTCAGACAGTTGTTTCAAACACAAGTAAAACTGGATCATGAAGCATTGATAAAGTGGCATTATTCATAGTTAAGACTAACAAAGCTGACAGTAACTAAACAAAGCTTGTCATAACAGACAGACTAATAACTAGACATATTCATCTGATTCAAACACTGTATCAAGGGTTTACCTCATTGTTAATAAAATGGAAAATCTTCCCCATCCAATATGCTCTGAGATATTAAGTCATGTACACATATCATGGCCACATTTTCTGTTACCTTATAGCATTTTAGTTTTGACATTGATTAAGGTACAGGATTTTCAAAAGCTCTGATTGGTTGTTGAGTGGAGATCTCTTCTGAACTGCTGAACCAGGGTCCCAACTAGGATTTCAAAAAATGGATGCCAGGACTCCAAACCTGAGAAAAGTTAGGAGTCCCTGATGAAACTACTGGAGTCCCAGTATTAAAATTGAGATTACCCTGAATTATTATTTAACAATAGAATGCTATAGTGGTAATAAAAAATTATAAGTACACAATGTACTAGCCCATAATATGCAATTTTATTTAATCCAATAAATAAATAAATTGATATACATAAATGGTTCAAATTAACTGAGACTCATTGAGGAAAAAGACACAATTTGAACAATAAGCTAACTGTGACATGCTTGCTATAAAAGTCAGAACTTACTTTCATTTCCTCAAAACCATACTTAATAGTTATTTGTAGTACAAAGTGAAGCATTATTAATAATGATGGTAAAAAGATACTTTTTTTTTTAGTGATTCTGTTATTTTTATCTGACTTCTGACTTGTAAAACATGAACAGAAATGTTTGTCATGCCCAAAAATGACAATTTTAGATAAAATTTGTTGGTTTAAAACCTCATATTAAAATTTTAAGCTGCTCAAATAAGCATATCAGAGAAAATAAATTTGCTGTGTGTATGTTAATTGTTGTACTAGCTGTCATCTAAAAACTGTAAGCTTACACTACAGCTGTAAAAGATATTGTGCTCAAATTAGAGAGCTTTGTTGATATAAAACAGGAAGTACTGGTATTAAAACCTACAACTACTATATAACTGTATTGATATAGCTGGCAGGGAAACTCTGTGGGATGCTAACACACAAAGCAAGATGTTAATCAGAGAGTCAGTAGACAAAAAACACGCTGACTCAACATATTAATACTTTTATAAGTTAACAACATCCTATTTGGCTACAATGTTGACATATCTGACATGTGTCAAACATCTCATTAAAGGTTCATAAGCATATTTATATCTGTAATATTCTAAATTAACATGTGACTAATACAACTGTTTTGTTTTTAAAAAAATTATTATTTTTTGTGATTACTTTGTCATGAAAAACATAAACACATTTTAATATCATTAAATTTATAACAAGATTAAACAGGAATTTCCATACAATCCTTACTGATGAAAACTACCAAAGAACCAGCAGAGTGAAAAAGTATTATGGTACGTAATGGTATTACCAGAAAAAATATGATTAAACTGGTAATATCATGCACTCTAAACAGTAATAACTAATGAATACCACAGTATTTATAGCATACATGTGCAATAAAGTATGTAAGGGCCATGCATGTTGTTGTTGTTGTTGTTATTGTTGTAGGGTTTAACGCAAGCTTTCTCACATACCCACATTGGCCAAATCCGAGACTTGAACACACGCAGACAGAGGTGAGATGGCAGCGATCCGTAATGGTGAGCGCTTTAGACCACTCAGCCACTCGGGGCCCTGGACATGCAAATCACAATCTTTCTAAACATTATTCATCAAAAATAACATGGCATCATGTATTGACATAATATTATAAAACATATGCAAGCTATGCTAAAAAGTTCTTTTATCCATAGAATTTGAAAATTTTTAAATGTGTGAAATTTGTCTACACTGTATTAACAACTATGCTCAAACAATAGCTATTCATTTGATTAATAAAGTAATTTTATGAAAAAAAAAACTTTTTTCTCTCTTTTCAGTGAATCTGTCATCAGGCCCTATCCAAGGAGTCACTTTGAAGTCAACCGCTGTATGTGTTATCTTCCTGTCTTAATGATCAGACAGAAAGTAGAAAAGACACTCATTGGCACCTCTGGAGCCAAGCTTTGATGTCATTTTACACAGATGTTTCAAACAGACATTAACTGCTGAATGACAACACTTCTTGTTGTCACATAACCAAACACTAAAATAAAAATTAGTTGGTGAAAATAAATTGGGACTTGTAATATGAACTGAAAATGCATTGAGATTAGGTACCAACCATTTCATTTTCCTGGTTAGAGGTAGGGGAAGAAGAAGGGCTGGAATTTTCTTAGTGCATTGAATATCAGTCTTAAATCACTTAAATTAGAAATCAGGCATGCCATGGGGATTATTTTGAAAACATAAAGAACTTTTTTCAATTGAAGCCACTAATGCTATAATAACATATATCAAAGACTTGATAAAGAAATACATTAATAAACTTTGATACCTTACTTAGAATCCATAAATTTAAAAGATTTAAAAGTCAAATTAGAGAGTATCACTGCAAAAATCAAAGTCAATATGCAATGACTGCATAATTTATTAAAGATTCACAATAAACAGGAAATAGTTTAGACTTGTAGCCTTAACAGCCAAACCTCCCAATCACAAATTCTAGGAATAGATCCAGGAATATAATTAAAGTGGGTGGATGTATACAAGTAGGGAAGGGGTCTGTGGGATGGAACCCCTAATGGGTTTTTCTTAAACCTTTCTCTTTAACAAAATGAAAATGTCTGTGAACATCTGGATGAATGTGATTGGTCTTATTCATTTAGTTAAAGAAAAGTGACCAGTAAGCTATGTCTCAGCTACCATCACTTTACAATCAAGTTAATGTTGTGCAACAGAATCCAAAAATCTCAACCACTTCATTGTGCTTAGATATAATTCAGTAGGGAAAAGGCATTACAATATAGTAAAGGTAAAAAAAAAAATAAACAAGTATTTTAATTAATGCAGACATGCCAACTCTCCCAATTTAATTGGGAGTCTCCTGATTGCATATAGAAAACCCAAGAGTTCTGAGTAGGAGCAAAATTCTCTTGATTTAAGAAACATGACAAATAAATATCTTTTTGAGTCATTCCAAGTCAACAAGAAGTAACCAGGGCAACCATTGTAGAGACATGAGAGTCCTTCATATGCACACAATAACTGGGCAGTAAATTCAAAGACCTGCCAGTCCTGCTTCAACCACCTACTGAGTAGGAAAATGTGCTGATCAATTGATCATTTTAACTGTGCTGATATTTACAATGACAGAATTCATTAGCTGAAAGACCCCCAGATATGTATGTTGTCATTACAAGAATACATCAAAAGAACATGATGCAAAAGTTGGAGGGCAAGTTCAAAGACTTCAATTTGCTACTAAGTGGGAAAATGTGCTGATATTTACAATGACTGAATTCAGAGGCAGAAAGACCCAGAGATGTACATGTGATCATTATAAAAGTACATCAAGTGAATAACTTTAGCTTTCATTATTGTGTTATTTCTGAGTGTAGCCGAATAAGTAGTGCATGTGACCTTGAAATCAAGACTCGTCAAGATTCAGACGAAATGCCATTTGCAAATGGCAAATTGACGAAGATTGTAATCATATTCAGAAGAGTGCTAAAGTTGCTAGAACTGATAGTTCAGATGGGACAGTAGCCAAGTGTAAGAAAGTGTGTGATGCCTTAGTGTTTGGAATAAGACCTTTCCTAGGAGTGACAAAATTCAGTCTCTGATAGACAAACAAGAGCTTTATATCAGTGTTCTAAAGAACTGAAAATTAAACTCAACCAGTGCTCAAAGAAATTTTCTTTTAACACAGGCCCAAGACTGGTGACTTAAATAAACTCACAAACCCTTACTGAAATTCCATAAGCCCAGACTCCAGTTTCCACATGCAAACTTCCCCTTTTTTAAAATTGTCACACAGTGTTGCAATAGCTACAATTTGAATATAAATTCAATAGGGTTCAAAGTGTTTGGAGGTCAGAGGTCTCGGAAACACTTAATCACATGTATTTGGATGCCACTTTTCTATTTGGGATGCAGAAAATCACTTACACAGGAGTCCTCCGTAAACAAGTAATGGCTGGGTGGCAAATTCAAAGGCTTGCCAGACCTGCTTCAACCACCTGCAAAGCGGAAAAATGTTGATCAAATGATCATTTGAGCTGTACTGGTATTTACAATGAGAGAATTCAGTGGCAAGAATTAAGTGGCTGAAAGAACCCCTGAAGTGCTTGTTGTCATTATAAGAGTACATTAAAAGAACATAACCCAATAGCTGGGCATCAAGTTCAAAGACTTGACTAGCAGCTGAGTGGTGGGAAAATGTGCTGATATTTACAATGACTGAATTTAGAGGCAGAAAGACCCAGACATGTACATGTAGTCATTATAAGAGTACATCAGATGAACAACTTTAGCTTTCATTGTTGTGTTCATTTCTGAGTTAGCAGAATAAGCTGTGCATGTGACCTCAAACTCAAGACACGTCGAGACTTAGACAAAATGTCATTTGCAAAGTTAGGTAAGTATTTGGGGTTAAACGGCAAATTGAAGAAGATTGTAATGAGATTAAGAAGAGTGCTAAAGTTGCTAGAACTGATTGTTCAGATGGAAAAGTAGCCAAGTGTAAGAAAGTGTGTGATGCCGGCATAGTGTTTGGAGTAAGACCTTTCCTTTGGCTGCCAAAATTTAGTCTCACTCTGGTGGTAAGACAATAACTATATATCAGTGGTGTAAAGAATTTGGAAAATTAAACTCAATGGCAACTGGTTCTTTTCAGTAGTCCATAAAAGCTGGCATGTCTGTTAATGCAACAGTGTAAATATGGGCAGCCAACTAAGTTAAATATTCTTATAAATGTGGCCTCTACTTTGACCCCAGAAAATGTTATATGGCACCACTTATTCAAGCAATATGATGCTGGCCCCCCCCCCCCCTTTTCATAATGCAAATCAGGGTCACAGGCACTGTAATGTTTAACAGGTTTCCAACTGATGCCATAATTACTTCCTCCTTAAAGATTATTCTGTAAGATGAGGTCATTAACCTAAGGAGGCTTTGACCAAATGGAGCTTGTTATTGACAGCATCACTTTTGTTTCAAGGTTTAAAATCAGTGTATGGCATTTTAAAATCAGATGGCTTAAGAGACGCATGGGACTATTTAATTTTGGCAGCGGGGACTGCTCTTTCCTGACATTTGATACTAACATGACTGGAAACTCAACATTATATTATACTGTGCGAGGTTCACATTTTGAACAATAAATTTTATGCCATCGCTATTCATAAAATCAATTAATATATGCATTTGTCACAAGAACTACTTTTCTTCAATCATTTTATGCATCAATCTTTTTGTTTTTCTTTCATTTTCATATTGAAAAATATGTTTGTTTGAGGTATGTAAAGGGCATAATTTGTGCAGGGGCGATTCGTCCGAACATCAAAATTTTACATACAGGTTTATTGTAAGGCTTGGGACTATGTGTGGTAATTCCCATGTTACTATATTTAGCACCACTGTAAAGCAGAGAGAATGACCTACATTTTGATATCTTTACTGTGTAAATCGTTTTTTTTGCTTCAAATTTTAAACATTGAAAACTTCAAACTGACAATTTTTCAGGTAAATCTCAATTTTAAAATACAATTTAATATCATTTTAAAGTGTGTTTATTATACTTTATTTCTGTATAAACTGCGGAATTTTCTGTGACGTCACGCAAGATCACCGCACTTATTAAAGTATGTTGGGAATACACCATGTGCAATGGCTGGCCTAAACTTACGCCACCTGACTCAATATAAATCCAAGACGTATTATGGCCTCCAGTATTTCATCCATAGATTATTTATCGCTAGTTTGTAAGCAAAATGATTAGTTTTTAATGTTTTATATTTATTTTTGTCCTTATATCTGTTTTTTGAGCACCTGAAGTCATTAATTGGAGGTCCTATTCTATGGTTCAAGGAAAACCTTTCGAGTCCGATTTCCTCCTTATTTTCCAATTTTTACATCTCTAAATGGCATTTCTAATTTTTCTATCTCCAGAGTCTGCAGATATTGAGTACAACCCTTGTGATCTGAAGAGAAAGCTTTCCTTGTCACTCCCTGAATCAGAAAACAGTAACGTTCAACTGGAAAGTGAAACTTTTCAATTCAGACACCAAGGAGTATGGTTAGTTGTGTATTAAGATGACCAATATTACATTGGACAAGTGTTGGAAGTACACCAATCTGATCTGGCACTCATACAGTTTTTATGCCAGATGAAAACCAAAACCGATCTTTTCAAATGGCCAGCCAGTGATGACATTGCCGAGGTTAAGTCATGTTTTGTGTTTGATTGGAACTTTAATGTACAACCAGTTTCAAGTGATGGCCAAACTTGGAAAGTTGAAATATTGGACACATTGACCAGCAATACTGCAGAATAAAAATCTCAAGCTAAATCTTTGTTAAAGCTGTTACTTTTCTAATTATTTCGAACAAAGCAGTCCTTTATGACATTTACAATTGTATCTATTGTTTGAAGTGTACATTATCTTCAAAACATTAGTTGTAGTGAAAGATTTTGATATTGTGTCAATGGTTCTTGCTTGTAACCTATCTTTGCTTTTATCATAATTATATCTGCTTTACTAGTATGTATGCATTAAGGCTGTAATATGCTCCATTTTGGTACAAAAACTATTAAAATCAGTTACTAATTGATAGGTTGTAAACTTTTGAAAATTGTTGTTTTTGCCATGTTTGCCTATTTTCAGATACTGCTTCTGCTTTAAAACCTACTTTCACACTAATGTTGACACTCTTTGTATATTGCATGAATTCTTCATACAATATCCTGCATTTTGGTACAAGAATTATTAAAATCTGTCAATCAATAAAAATGTTGTGACCTTTTGAAAATTGTCGTTTTTTGCATTTTTTCTGGATATAAAAATATTTGCCCTTTTTCCTGATTTCTATGATCTGGTACGGCAAATGTTTCATACCCATTGGCCCAGAAAAAATTGGGCTTTGTTTTCAAAAGGTTTTCTCACAGGAACATACTTTAATTTGCCTTTAAATGTCATAGTCTTATTATACCAAGGCTGCGAAGTCTATAGTTTTACTGTTTTAGAGTGAACTTAATAAAAAGGATCTTTTGTGTATGACTGTAATGCTTGCATTTCTTAAATACATGTAACAAGGAACTTTTCCAGCTTTACAGTATATGCCACTGTTGTATAGCTTCAACTTATTTTTTTTATAACTCATCCAAAGTTGATGGTAATTGCATTTTTGGTGGGGATCACAAATTTCCCAAGTCCCTCAAAAACTTTGAAAGGTCATATCTTGAAAAGTATTACCGATTTACATGATTTTTCAACATTTTATTTTCATATTAAGATCTTATGGATGGTAACAACAGCTTAGTGCTTTTAATTGTATTTGCTGATATCCTAAAAGTGCTTGGAATACCTATTCCTATTGTGGAGTGAATGAAGTACTGATATTGAATCAGAGATGATCAAGTTGATAATATTGACATATTACTTAAAACTCAGGATGTTGATTTAAAAATGTAAAATATCCGAACGAAATGAATCAATTTTATGCATACCTTAGAAATACTGTGATTTTAATTAGGTATATTTATGTATGGTGCAAGCCAGTCACAAGCTTCTGGAGAAAAACATGATTAACTTAGGTCTGATTCGTTATTTCGTCACACTCGGATCACAGGGGCTAGCTACAAATGAAATTAAGAGTAAAGTCTATAGAAAGAAAGCTGGAGGAGGTCCAAATCTTCAGCAATATGGATCCCCACCCCCACCCAGATCCACTGACCAATACTCATTTGTAATGAGCCCTGTGACTCGGATTACCATTCAGTTCTGAAATTTGTCCACCTCTGAGCAGTGCTGAACAATTCTGTTCTATGTCTATAAATACGTTGACGCAGTCACACTCGACTATTAAGCAACGGGTGGTGCATGGTCAAAGATAAAGAAAACGGAAGTGATAGGACAGTCAGAAGAGTAATGACAGGAAAGGCAGAAATAAGTAAAAGAGTGTCAGTGTACGTTTTCGTTCCTTCATACTCAGACCAATCCGGCTAGCGGCGATGAGATATGAAACTCAACCGACACAGCCCTGAGAATCACTAGGTCTTACATGTAGCTGACTAGTTCATTAGAGTGTGATTTTGGAAAGCTCCTGCTTGTGAGATACCAAGTCAGGAGCTTCTGCAATTATTGCTGGTAATTTGTTCCAAGTCCCTATTGTGCATGGGAAGAAGCTAAACTTGAAACAATTTGTCGATGCTGACTTTAATTGGAACTTTTTCCTGTGGTCTGCCCTAGTTTGGCTATATGCCTGGGTCAGGTATTTGTCCGCTGGTATGTCCACAAGGTTGTTCGCAATCTTGTACAACATGGTCAGCTGGGCCTTGGTTCGCCTGGATTCCAGTAATTCCAACTGGAGATGGTTCAACATTGCACTGACACTGCTAGTGTTACGATATTTATTTGTGATGAATCTAGCAGCTCTCCTCTGAACCATCTCTATCTTATTTATTAGATCTTTATTATGTGGGTTCCACACAGTCGAGCAATACTCAAGACCTGGTCGAACGAGAGTGAAATATGCTGCGCTTTTTACTTCTTCATTGTTGATTTGGAGGTTGCGGCGCAGGAAACCAAGGTTCTACGGCATCTGCTTTGAGGATCTCAGCAGATGTACTAAACAGAATCTTGTTCCCTGCTGAACTGATATGGAACGCTATTTTCTTACACATGGTATTTATAGACTGCTGCTGCTGCATCTTAAAGCAAACAACAGAAGAAAAACAAAACAAACAAAAAAAGCACGACTATTCCGCTAAATTATTAAAGCTTTGCCATTCTAAAAGCTAATTATGTTCATACCTCTTAATATGAATTACCTTAAGAAAATAATATTAGTTGAGTAATTCCCAAGAATCAATTCAGATCAAAATTCTGGAACGACTCACAGTACATTGAGCTATTTATATCAAGCATACAAACAGAAGTATTCCAAAATGCTGCTAGTGCCTAGTCTGGTTCCCTGCTTAGTATGCTCCCTGCGTTGCACTCCGCTATACTAAGTCAGGTGAACGCCGACGCCATATTGTCACGTGATCAAAATAAATGGCCTCGAATGGAGAGATCTCGTTAATCTAACCGTGGTACATTTATTCCTTTAATATTCTGTTTGTTAGTGACACAATGCGAACTTTACTAATACTTTCGATTTGAACTATAGCAGTCGTTATCTCATGTTCAAGCTTAACCAGCAAATCGGCAACGTAGGTATTTTTACAAATATTTCTACAATTAGGCGAAGATGAAGTATAGGGATACACCAACAATATTTTGTTAATATTGCACGTTTCACACAACGTCATCTCAAAAATTCCTTTTCCAATCGATTCCTTGATAAATTTTACGTCGAAATTGATAAGAGGTTATGCACGGCAGCATTAATTTTGCCAAAGATTAAGACGAAAATATCTTCCCCATTTTACCAGGGATGAGGATAACGATTCTTTTGCAAATATTGCCCATTTCACACTGCATCATCTAAAATATTCTAGTTGCAGTGAATTCCTTGATCAATTCTACATAAATGCATATATATCGTTTTCCATGACAACCCAAATTTTGTCGAATATTAGGATCGATATAACAACCCTCTTCTACGAAGGGGCGAAAGTGACGATATTTTGTCAACTATTGCACATTTCGACTGAATCATGTACGATATTCAAGTTACTATCGATTACTTGATAATTATTACGTCGGAATTGGTATAAGGTGATAGATGACATTCTTAATTGGCCAAAGGTTAATACCAAATCCCTTCAATAAGGAGTGGGGGGAAGGGGGCAAATGTTTCCAAAAACTGAATATTTTAGACAGCATTATCTCAGTGTTCCATTTTAAATCAATTGTTTGATTAATTTTACATTGATATTGATGTTTCATTCAACTTGACAACCCACATTTTGCGAAAGATAAGACAAAAATACCAACCATTTTTTATTAGGCTGACAATTTGGCTAACATTGGAGCAGCAGGCAGGGTGAACCCTACAACTTTTTTGCTCGAATCCGTGGATAAAAACATAAGGTTCCTACGAAGGCTGAAAAACCAATGTGAATAACTCTGAACCAAAGCCTCTAACCGAGATTATTTCCATATAGTTAAAAACGAATAATAAATCGTTTGGGTTAGTTATTTTTGTTATTTTATTTTTGACTTTTTGTTTTTATTTTATAGTGCGTTTAGTTTACTCGCCGGGTCAATTAATTTTTGTCGTTTTTCACCCTGCCTGCTGCTATAAATTAAACAGCCAGTATAAATAATATTATCAGTAATGAATATTGGAGAACCACATTCAGCTAAATTAGCTCGAGAGCGATTAGAGGCAATTAAAAAATATTTACCTGTTCGTGATTCTGTTAAGCAACAACTACAATCACGTCAGGAATCTCAAGTTGAATTTGAAGAGGATACAAAACAATTATTTAAACCTATTACAGAAACCACTAAAGGTCTTCTTCCAACGTTAGAAAAAACCACTGAAGCAACTGGAAAAATAGCAGAAAGAACTAAAAAAACAAAGAAGATTCTACGAGAACTTCCAGCTGAAATAGCTGCGGCTCAACCACAATTACAAGAAGTACAACAAGTACTTGAGGGCATTGACAAAGTTCGTGAGGAGGTCGGTAACGTAAGGGATCTTGTTACGCCAAAACCAAAACCAGCCCAATTAACCGAATATGGTCGTTAATTACTTCGAGAAAACGCTGTTGCGGTCGCTGCAACAGGATATTCAAAACGTGATAAATTATTAGATCCAGACACCGCTAGTGTTCCTGAAAAAAATTGGGTTCCTTTTATATTTCGACAATCTCGTGGTATACCTAAAATCCCTAATAAATATAAGGATGATTTTAAAACTTTTATGAGACAAGTCGAAGAGGCTAAAGAAGATCCATTATTCGCAGATATACCATCGTCAAAAAAATTAATGTCCATACAATCTCCAAAATCACGAATACCATTACCACAATCTTCAAAACAACAGAAACCAAGCAAAAAGGAAAAGGAGGAAGAAGAATATCAAGATCCTGGCGCAACTGGAAGTGGATTTACTAATCAGGGAAGTGGTCTTATTACCTGTCCTAATAACGTCCTTGCCGATGTTGATCGATTAGAAATACTCATCGGAGGAAAACGAGCTGGTAATAATTCCCTAGAAATAATTAATGAAGCAGCTGATATTTGTAAACGATTATTTACAGGCAGTATCATGGATATTAATGTGTATCGGTCTCTCATTAATGAAATCGCCGACGATTATTACAGTGACTGAGTACGTAATTAAATATAATGATTATAATAAAATGATCGTGTGTATTAATCAATATAGACGTACTATGAGAACAATAGATTCACAGGTATATAAAGCGACATGCGGATATAAAATAGGTGATGTTGTTCAGTGTTTATTTAGAAGAATATCCCCGAAAAAAGTAATACCTATTGCAAAACTATTTGGAATAAGGGTTATTAATGCTATTAGTAAATTATTTTTGGTAATCAGCGATAGATTAGCGGAATTATCATATCGATTAGTATATAATTAGATACAGTTACTATAATAAAATGATCGTACATAGTACTCAACGTGGACCTACCATGGTCAGGGTAATAAATTCACGATTACCAGTATACAAAACAACCTACGGAGATGGACTAGGTGATGTTGTTCAGGGTCTATTTAGAAGGATAGCCCCAAAAGCAATACCGATTGCAAAGCAACTGGGAATGAGAGCTATTGAAGTTGTTCGTGAAAAAGGTATTGGTGCTGTTGGTAATGTTGCTAGTAAAACATTCTCAGCAATCAAGGATAGACTAGCACGATTAATACGACAAAAACCTCAACCAGTAAAATTACCTAGCACTGAAGTAACGCCCGCAAATGTCAGTAAAATAATAAATCAAGCTGCGAATAAAAAACTAGCAGAGTTGGCTAGTGTACCAATGTCAGAAAAAGAAAAAAAATATAACCGCTAGTCTGATAGCAGGAAGTGGTCTTCGTTTTAGACGATAGCAAATATAATAAAGATGTTCAAACGTATATCTGATCCCGCATTCGACGTGGACGCACCAGTACTCAAAGATGAGTCTGTGCGTGATTATCAATATTATTCTTGTGATGCACGAATTCCAGATCAGCGTGGACGAACTGAACTGCAAGTTCATGATACAAGCAGATATTTCTTACCCGCTGAGGCGTTTATTGAGGTAGAAGGTGAAATTTTAAATATCGCTAATCCTGCATTACCAGTAGCATATGGAGCTAATGTTATTGTTGGTTTTGTTAATAATG